>JAMPIV010019038.1:0-295176 GCA_024509875.1 Oreohelix idahoensis
TGGGGTCCCATCCAGGAATAAACCACCAAATTCGGCGTCCACCTCATTAATCTTATTTGTTAGAGGATGGACTGGGGCCAGTTTGGGAAATACACCTGACATTTTGTATATTCAGGAACCATTGTAATTCCAAGGGATATCACCAAGAGTAGGTAAGCGTGATTGGGTGGCCAATATATGATAGAGAGAGTGAATATTTTTCTTTGTTACAGGAATTGTACCAACCTGGATTTTGCTTAAAATTGTTTACTTTACTGGGTAGCATTTAGTAGGAACTTTATTTTCTTTACTGTCTATCCTGTAACATAGTGATAACCTTTGACCTTTGGGTTATTAACTTTTTGGGTTCTTTTCTCAAGAAGGGGAGGGCACATTTATTCTGTTATTTTCATATGTATGTAAATTTTATCTTTCTTTAGATATTTGGTGTTGTCAAGTTTAATGATAATAAACAAAAGAAACTTAACTTGTGTGTTGGTCTGACCCATACCCAATTAACCGTAGTTTTTCACGTTTGTGTGTCTTGTTGTCACATAGCTGTGTGTGTGTGTGTGGTTAAACTTATATTTACATGTATGAGGAGGGCGCGATTGTCTTGTACTAAATTATAGTCGTATAGATAGGCTGGACTAGAGAAACTTACTCATTCCAGAGACACATCTTCTCCTTAAGCTATTCACCCGTGAAATCTATTTCTCACACATTTTTTTTTCTCACGTACTTATCACCATCCACTCTACACAGACGGGACCAAAAATAACTTCCAAACCTATCGGTACGACATTGTTGAAAGTGTAGTGAAATGGATCTGTGTACCCCACGCTCAAATAATTTCCCGCTTAATAACCTAGTTAACGCACTTTTACAGTCTATAAATAACTATATTTGAAATTTGTCTGAGGGGCAAAGTCCATTTACCGCTAAAAATGTAACTAGAGAATTTGAATTTTTCTACTACCACCCATTTAAAGTTCCTCCCCCCCCCCCCCCCCAAAAAAAAAAACCACACTACCCCTCCCAATATTTATTAACGGACATAGTCAAAATTAACAACCAATCAAATTGTTACCTCGTTTTTGGTAGAGACAAGAAATCTTGGTTGTAGTGGCAAAAATGCCGATTCTGTGTTTTTGACAAAAATTAAATAATTTATTTCTCAATAACTAAAGGGAGTTAGAAAGAAAGAGATATCTTGAATTATAGCGCTGATATTGATTAATATATTAACCTAAGGATTCCCACTTAATAAAATTATCTTGACTTAGAAAAATTTAATTTACTGATATTTTAGATCAGGTTAGAACTACAATTAATTGCAAAAAAATTACCCAGATGAAACTGTTAACTCTTTAAGCCCCAAGAGCCAGTATACTGTACTTCCCGCTAGACCCATTTGGCCCAATCAACAGTATACTGGCTTTCGTATCTCTTGATCCTTTCTAGGGCTGTTTTCTAATTTTGACAACTTAAAAATGCTATTTTCTTAAAGTATAGCCATCCATTATGGACTTTTGTTATTTATGAATATGAACATTTAAAAAAAATTATTTCCAAACAAAAACAATAAAAACATACTGGTATGGCCAATTTTGTTTGGGCCAAACCCACCTTTTTGCTTGGGACTGATAGAGTTAAGGAATAGACAAAGGAAAAGTAAATATAACGATAGAGGTCAGTTGACCGTGTAATTATCACTTTTAATATTGGAAATCGGTCCATAAATAACTGAGATATAAAATACACAAAGATAATCAGACGAACGAACACACTTACGAGTGCTCAAAGTTTATAGTCCAAAAATAGTTAAAATTTTGACTCGCTTTTTGATTGGTTAGAGGGTAGGGTAATAAAAATTAACACCTCCTTGTAAGATCAGGCCATTTGAATTTGAAAGCCATCGCAAGTTGAGAGCAGCGGGAAAGCCTTGTGACCAAGCTTTTACTGTCTGGACAAGAAAGCAGTTAGAAAACCCATTTACTGCTAGTCACCTTTGTGCATGTGTTATTATTCTTTACTTGAGGTAAGATAGATGCTTTTATTTGTATATTTCCTTAGCAAGTATCAGGCTATATGTGTATGCCGATACATTTTATTTCGATACTGCTAATTGGGAGATGGTTCAGGTTACGACGACCTAGGTAGGAATGCAGTCTTTTTCGGAGTGAAATGAAAAAAAAATGTTTTGCTATTGGCCTTACAAATTTTGTGCCATAGTGCCGTGGTAATAAAATTGGGAAGTGAAAATAAATGTGTTTGTAAGTTTGCCATAAAATTTAGCGACTGTAAGTCCAGGAGAAAATAAATTGGTAGTGGTTTCTGGAGTGACACAATGTTCAAATAACATGTGACACTATACATAGAATATTTTAAAGAAGTCATTAACAGGTCACAAGAGATATTTGTACACCCCTGCTGATTATGTGGAAGACAAGCAATGCTAAAGGAATAGGGGCTTTAATGCCATATGAAAAAAAAGAATGAAAACACAGGACTGAGTGTAGTAAAGGAAATATAGGGTTTGGTGCATATGGTCAGCACACATGGCTGACCCCAGGTAAGATTACCCTTGATTAGTTGTGGAATTGTTATAGACAGGCTATAAAGGAGAGGAAACTTTCCTTCTCGTTTCAGGGTTGTATTACCTGAAAAAAAGTGTGGCAGACAACCTGGAGAAGAAAGAAATTGTGGGCAGTGAAGGCTCCAAATATACTTTGAGCTACAGGCCATATCTTCATCCAGAAAGCAGCACCATCTGAGTGGCCATATACATAGTCTGGAGCCCATATCATCAGACAGGCTTAATAGCTAAGTCCCTCAATACGGGCACATGACAGTTCCTCTCAATTTAAACCACCACAACAAAAAGAATTTCCTGGGGAATGATGAAGAAAACAAACCCTCAAATAACTGACTATTATAATATCAAGCATTGAAAATCAGACAGTGGCGTACTCATTCTAGTGACAATTTTATTTTGTTACACTTCATGGACAGAGTTCCATCTTATTTATTTAAAAACTGTAAATAAACATTTTATGATTTTGACAAGTCCTGTTCCAAAAGATTGAGGTTCGGGACAATAAATTGTACATTTATTCCCATATATATATATATATATATATATATATATATATATATATATATATATATATATATATATATATATATATATATATATATATATATATATATATATATATATATATATATATATATATATATATATATATATATATATATATATATATATATATATATATATATATATATATATATATATATATATATATATATATATATATATATATATATATATACCAAAACGTTCCCACCAGTCTTACTTACTTACATTTTGTTGAATTACAGTTCTGTTTGTATTTATGCATTCCTCACCTTAAATACATACATACCCTAGACACTTGCCATCTACATAACACTACAGAGATAAATATACACTGGGTGAGATCAGAAGAGGTAGCGGATAGGGATCCCTGAGAAATACATCATCATCTTTCTGATTCAGGGTACTTACATAGTTTGACCTCACCTTGTTAACCTTTAAATTTACTACCATCAAAACCTCTTATCACAGAAGGCCTATGCTCATTGGGGAGCTAAAGGTTATTGGTTGATAAAAACACGTTCACTCTTAAACACACGAGGTATTTACCAGAAAGCCCTTCCTATCGGAAATGACCTTTTGGGTTGTTAAAATTGGAAACAGCTCTAGTAAAAGAAACAGAAGGCACGGACCGAAAATCGTTGATCGGGTCAAAATGGTCGAACCCGAGACCAGATTTAACGTTGATTGGGACTAAAAGACCTGTGGCCTAATGGATATGAACACAGTTTCATAATCCAGATATACCAGGTTCGAAGGGAGCCGCGCTGGTGTAATGGCTACGGCGTTGTACTGGCGACCAGGTGTTCATGGTTCAAACCCGGGCGTCAGCGTTTGAAGAAATGTTTACGGCCGGAAATTTGACTGAATAACCTGAACGGCTCCTGTGATAAACCCTCTGTGGATGGGAAGGAGCGAAGCTCCTGACCAGGTTGGAAGGAAAGTCCTCAGGCTCCCCAGCCTCGCAATGACATGTCATTGGGCCGAAGGGCTGAAAGCCCAAGTGCCGCTGGTTAAGAAAAAAAAATATATAAAAAATACCAGGTTCGAAACCTGCTGCAGGCGGTTTGGTAGCAGATAGCTTTGTGTGGATTTTTAACAATGGTATAAGCGCCGTACCGTTCAGAAAGCAATGGCAAACTACTGAACGTAAAAATTGCCTAGAAAAATCACAAACAGCCAATAAAAGCTGGGTTTGATTGCCACGTCCTGTAAAGGATAAGCAACTAACTTGGGACTAAAAGAGTTAAACGAAGAAAATAACGCTAGGCCAAACTTTTGGAACATCATCACTTTTGGTTGTTTTTTAATCAGGAATAATGTTGAAAATAAACGAGAAAATACACCTTTGCGTCCAACAATATGTTTTTTAATATTTTGTATTTTTTTTTTTTTAAATTAATCGAGAAAATGATGGGTTATAATTAGGATATATATTGTTTTCAATTCCAAATTAATATGAAAAACTGCCGATATGAGAAAGTGGCATCACATTTGTCAAATCATTGTAAATAAGGACAATCACAATTGTGCTTATACATTAAATAAATTTAAAAAAAAAATAAATAAACAAACAAAATCAAGAAGAAACTCTGAACAAGAATAATATTAAAGTGAAGGGGTGTAAAGGGCTGCCCCTTATCAACAAAATTATTTTTGACAGTCATAGATTGGGTGATGCGCCAGACAACAGAGGGCAGTCCAAGAGGAATTAGATGGACAATGTTTTCTACACTGGAAGACCTGGAATATGCAGATGACATTGCACTACTCGCGCATTCACATCAACACATTCAAGACAAAACCGATAGACTGAATAAGTATGGCCAGCAGGTTGGCCTGAACATCAATTTGAAGAAGACAGAGGTCATGACACTAAATGTGGGCAATCCTGAGCCAATAACAGTAAGGAACCAGAAGTTAGAACAGACAGACACATTTACTTACCTAGGATGCATAGTAACACCTGACGGCGGAACAAGCAAGGACATTAACAACAGAATGAATAAAGCGAGAACAGCCTTTGCTGTTCTCAACAACATTTGGAAGTCTTCCCAGTACAGCACAAACACCAAATTAAGACTGTATGAGAGCTGTGTACTTTCTGTGCTTCTCTATGGTGCGGAATGTTGGAGAGTAACAGAGAAGGAAATGTCCAAACTGTCCTCCTTCCACACAATCTGCCTAAGGAAAATTCTCCGAATCTTTTGGCCAAACACCATCAGCAACCAAGAACTACTTATTCGGAGTAACCAGGAGGACATGCACACCACCATAGCTGGCAGACGCTGGAGTTGGGTTGGCCACGTCCTCAGAAGGGAACCTGATACCATCACAAGAACAGCTATGCTATGGACCCCCGAGGGAAAGCGAAAGAGAGGCCGACCAAAAACAACTTGGCGAAGAACTGTGGAAGCTGAGATGCAAAGAATGAACCACAGTTGGGGCACTGTACGAAGGATGGCCGCCGACCGAGCAAAGTGGAATCAATTTGTTGCTGCCCTACAAGATGCTACCAGGCGTGATGGCCGCTGACTGCTTTGACGGTTGGTGGTTATGGATCAAAGAAGAAGAAGAAGGGGTGTAAAGGCCTGGCGGTTCCAGTTATATAACTGACTTTAACAGATAATTAACTGTCTTTCATCTGTTAAAAGTCATAAGCATTGTAATAACAGCATCAGACCTTCACCTTCCCAGCCACTATATATTAACATTTGTTCGTGTTAAATATTGTTTGACTATATTGTCGTAAAGTGGATCTGAATGACAACACGTTCAAAAATTTCCCCGCTTGAAAATTAACTAACGTACTCCTAAAATCTATTAATAACTACCGCATTTGAAATTTGTCTCAAGGCAACCGTAAAATCAACCGCCAACAATTTGAGTAAAGAATTTGAATTTTTCTACTACACCAAGTTAAAAAGGTTACTACCCCCAAACACACTACCTCTCCCAATATTTATTAACGAAAATCGTAAAAATTAACAACCAATCGGATTGTTACCTCGTTGTATAGTGACGATAGCAATTTTGGTTGGAGCGAGAAAAATGTCTAATATGTGTTTTTACCAAAAATTAAATAATTTATTCCTCAAAAACTAAAGAGAATTAAAAGAAAATAGATATTTGGAATTGTAGCGCTGATATTGATTAACATAATACCATAAAGATTTCCCATTAATAAAACTATCTTGACGTAGAAACATTTATTTTATTAATATTTTCAGTTCGGGAAAAGCACAATTAATTACTTAAAAATTACACAGATGAAAACGAGGAGAAATAAATAAAGGAAACCTATAGGGGTAGATAGAGGACAGCTGGCCGTTTAATAATCAATTTTGATATTAAAAATCGGTCTATAAATAACTGAGATATATGGTTGTTCGTCCATCACGGGTGATGAAGACCACTCTGTTCATCCAATTATTTAAGAATATGTTAGGTTAGTCTATGGGTACGAAGGTGACTGAAGAGCCCGATGCGGGCCTGGAAAGATCTTGGACAGTGTGGGCAGGGAATGTTTGCTTCATGTGAAGGTTTTATTTCACGGTCCTTTCTAGCTTGTCTCCGCTGTTCCGCTGCTGCTCTTCTGGATGATTCGCATGCCGCTGCACCTTTACGAAGGGATGTGCGCCAAGCAGTTCGGTCTTGCGCAGCAGCTTCCCATGTGTCTGGGTTTATGTCAAAGGTTTTCAATGACGTCTTTAACGTGTCTTTGAAGCGCTTCTTTTGGCCACCATGGGAGCGTTTACCCTTCTGCATCTCACCATAAAAGAGTATCTTTGGCAGTCGATGGTCTGGCATGCGGACTACATGACCTGCCCAGCGAATTTGTGACTGCATCAGAATAGTATCAATACTAGGGATACCAGCTCTGTCAAGAACGGCGGTATCCGGGATCTTGTCTTGCCATTTGATGTTCATTATCTTCCTGAGACAGACTGTATGGAAGTGGTTTAGCTTCTTTACGTGGCGCCTGTATACAGTCCATGTTTCACATGCATATAGCAGCACTGGAAGCACCGCAGCTCTGTACACATTCAGCTTTGTCTGTAGACTAATGCCACTTCGATGCCAAACGTTGGTGTATAGTCTGCCAAATGTGCTGCTGGCTTTGGAGATCATGGTGTTCACCTCATCATCAATGACAATGTTCTGGGATAGTGTGCTACCAAGGTATGTGAATCTGTTCACAACATTCAGTTTCTCACCATTAACCTTGATGACTGGCTCAGTATAAACTGTGCCAGGAGCTGGTTGGTACATGATTTCTGTTTTCTTCGTGTTGATGGTAAGCCCAAAGTTGGCGCAGGCTTCGGAGAATCTATCCACACTATGCTGCAGATCAGCCTCTGAGCCAGCATTGAGGGCACAATCATCAGCAAACAGAAGATCTCTGATGGTGTGTGATTTGACCTTGGTTTTTGCTTGAAGCCTCCAAAGGTTAAACAATTTTCCATCAATACGATAACTAATGTCGATTCCTGTGTCCCCGTCTCTAAAAGCATCAGTCAGCATAGCAGAAAACATGATACTGAACAGAGTCGGTGCAAGTACGCACCCTTGTTTAACTCCATTTGAGACAGGGAAAGGCTCTGATAGCTCACCGTTTTCCTGAACTCTAGCCTGCATTCCATCATGCAGTTGCTGCACTATTGTGATAAATTTCTTTGGGCAGCCGTATTTTGCCATGATCTTCCATAGACCCTCTCTACTGACCGTGTCGAACGCCTTTGTCAAGTCGATGAAAGCTGTGTACAGGTCACAGTGCTGTTCTTGGCATTTTTCTTGTAGCTTTCTTGCAGCGAACACCATATCTGTGGTTCCACGTTCTTTCCGGAATCCACACTGACTTTCAGGTAAAAGACCTTTGTCAAGATGAGCCGTAAGGCGATTCAAAAGGATTCTGGCGAATATCTTCCCAGCGATTGATAAAAGAGAGATGCCTCGATGACTGTTGCAGTCTTGGCGATTACCTTTACGTTTATATAGATGTATAATTGAGGCATCTTTGAGATCGTGTGGGATGGTTTCACTCTGCCACATTTGCTGGAAGATCATATGAAGTTTCTCTATCAGAACTGCACCGCCATCTTTATAGACCTCAACAGGAATTGAATCGGAGCCAGGGGCCTTTCCACTAGACAGTTGACGAATCGCTTTTTTAGTTTCCTCCAGAGTTGGTACATCATCTAATGCTTCATTTATAGGAATTTGGGGCAGGCGGATGATGGCTTCGTCGTTAATAGATGATGGCTGGTTCAAGATATTATTAAAATGTTCAGCCCAGCGTTGGAGCATTTTTTCCTAGTCTGTAATTAGTGTTTTTCCATCTGCATTAAGGAGGGGAAATGATCCTGATGATGTTGGACCATAGACCGCTTTGAGTGCAAGGTAAAAGTTTTTCAAGTCATGGCTGTCAGCAAAGCCTTGGAGCTCATCTGCTTTATTACTCAGCCATGAATCCCGCATCTGGCGTAGTTTATGTTGGACGATTCTACGCATGTTGTTGAAAGCGTCTTTCTTGGATGTAGATTTTGGATCATTTAAATATGCTTTATGGAGATGGTGTTTCTCAGCCAACATCTGCTTTATATCATCTGAGTTCTCATCAAACCAGTCATTTTGTTTCTTGATGGAAGGACCCAGGACCTCTGTAGCAGTGTTGTAGATCTGCTCACTTAGGGCTGCCCAATTTGTTTCCACACTTTGGCCGTCTAGCGAGATAGATTTGAGACGGCCTTCTAAGGTGTCAGTAAATGACTGTTTGATTTTTGTCTTCTTTAGTTTGGTGACATCCAGCCTCTTTTGAGTTTTCTTCCCCTGAGGGCGCCTGGCTGGTTGGATACGAATTTTAAGTTTAGATACAATGAGGCGATGATCAGTCCAGCATTCGGCACCACATATGGACTTGGTCACCCGGACATCTTGCCTATTCTTCTTCCTAACAATTACATAGTCAATTAGGTGCCAATGCTTTGAGCGAGGGTGCATCCAGGAGGTCCTGTTGCGGGTAGGAAGTCGAAAAATGGTGTTGGTGACAAGGAGGTCATGTTCTGCGCAAGTCTGGAGGAGACGAAGTCCATTACTGTTACAGCGACCCACGCCGTACCTATCAATAGTGCCATTCCAGGAGATGTTATCTGAGCCTACTCTTGCATTAAAGTCACCAAGAATGATGAGCTTATCTGCTTTAGGAACTGATGCAATGACTGCATGTAGTTCTTCGTAAAACTTATCCTTGACATCATCCTGGTTTGTCATAGTTGGTGCATACGCGCTAATGATGGTGGCATGTTTTCTTCCATAGAACAGAGGGATCTTGACCGTCATGAGTCGGTCATTTATGCCCTTTGGGGCCCCCGCTAACTTGCTGACAATTGCTGTTTTGATTGCAAATCCAACCCCTGCTTCTCGTCTTTCTTCAGTTCCTCTTCCGCTCCAAAAGAATGTATAACCTGCACCCTTTTCGCAAAGTTGGCCCTCGCCTGCAAGTCGAGTTTCACTCAGTGCTGCTATGTCAATGTTGTACCTGGCCAGTTCTCTCCCAATCAGGGCAGTTCGTCTCTCAGGTCTGTTAGCGTTAAAGTCTTTGTCAAGTAAAGTGCGCACATTCCATGCGCCTAGAATGAGGGGGAAAAATCTGTCCTTTCTTTTTCTTATATAATAACTGAGATATATAATATATAAATAAAATCAGACGAGCGAACACACTGAACAACGCTCAATGTTTATGGTCCAAAATTAGTTGTTTCTTTTTTGACGCGTCTTTTGATTGGCTGGTTGGAATTGATAACTTTTAACCCAGCTTGGATAAGTTCGCCATTTGAGAAAAACTTAAACACCGAAAGGTTGAGAGCAGATGCAAAGCGTTGGTGACAAATGCCTTTGCCGTCTGGACGATACAGCAGTCTGGAATTGAGCCATTTACTGCTAGTCAATCTTGTGATTATTCTTTACTTGCGGTAAGATAAATAAGTATTAGTATTTCATTAGCATGTAACTGGCCACAGATTGTGCGCCATATTTTGTTGTTCGACATTGCCAGTTGGAAGAGGTTACGACAGCCTAAGTAGGAAGTGCCTAAGCAGACTTAGAGGGAAGTGAAACTAATTTGTGTTTGAATATTGCCATAAAATCTTACGACTGTAAGTCCAGAGGCTACTAGCAATCTTCTGCAGTGTCACAGTGTTCTAATGACACATGAAAACATACCTAGGATGTTTGAACAAAAGATTTAATAGGTCACAAGAAGAAAATTGTATACCCCAGCTGATTTTAGGGAGGACAATCAATGCTTAAGGTGACAGGGGCGTTGCAGCCATATGGAAGAAGAATGTAAACACAGGACGGAGTGAAGTCAAAGAAAATAGGGTCTGGTGCAAATGGTTCGCACACGTGACTGACCCCCAGGTAATCTTAGTAGTGATTAGTTGTGGAATTGTTATAGCCAGCATATAAAAGGGAGGGAATATCCTTCTTTTTCAGGGTTATATTGCCTATTACTTAGTGGTGGCAGGAAACCTGGTGCAGGCAGACCTTGTGTACTTTGAAGCCTCAGTAAAGCTGCATGCTGCATCAGTGGTCAGAAGACAAATCTTGTGTTGACCTTGCATAGTCTACACTCATCCACCTCAGACAGGCTGTCAGGTCAAGTCCCTTTAAATGGGCATATGAGATCTCATCTTAACACTTTCCACAACCAGTACAGAAATTCCTGTGGGCGTGATGATAACAACAGACCCTTAAATAATTTACTTTCGGTTATAGAAAGTAGTAAATCAGACTGTGGGATACACATACAGTGACACTTTAATATACCAGTTATTGACAAAGGGTCCTCTTTATTTATTTATATGTTGTATATAAAATTTTCTTGATTTGAAAATATTCCTGTCCCAAAAGAATTGAGGTACAGGAAAATAAAAAAATTGTAATATATTAATATAACTTTACCAACAGTCTTACTTACTTCACTTTTATTGAGTTAAAGTTATGTTTGACATTGTTCATACATCACAATAGATACATTACCCTAGACACTTGCCACACAACATCATAGAGATTATTTTACACAGAGTGAGATCTTAGAGAGGTAGCGGATAGGGACCCTGAGAACATCATCATCATCAATTAGACTCAGGGAACTTACACAGCTGGACCTCACTTTGTTTACCCTTAGTGTAGTAACATCAATAACCTCTCACTTACCACATATATTATGCATTTCCCTAGGTCTGTCTACTCTTAACACCTCTTCCATATTTATAGGTAAGTTGGATGCCTGCAAATAATCTAATATTGGTATTCTCATTTGTTCATACCTGTAACAAGTTGATCCTATGAAAAGGGCAGTAATTCTGAATATGTTTTTGGGCATGGTAGATTGTGAGTTACGGTACTTGTGCGTTCGATTAAGCGGAGGCTTGTTTAACTTTATAATAGAAATATCTCCTTCTATTTTTGAGTGACAGAGTACAGAAAAGCGTGCGAACGCTTTTATCTCAAATGTTGAGATGTGTTTATTCTGTACTGTTTTGAACAGTGTGAATAGCTCGCAGCTAGGCTGCATGTATTATTGAGAGCGGTGTTCTAAACAGCCGAGTCTCGTGTTTGGGTTTTTAGGGGGGAGATGTGTATTCCCGTGGTCAGAGAGTTTGTGGGCATCGACCGAGGTAGTCGGCCCCTGTGTGTGTTTTTCGATGATGTATGCCTACGTAGTGTTTTGAATAATGTCGACTTAATGTTTTTGCTGTGTGGATAGGCCATATTATGTATTAACTGCAGTGTGGAGATTTGTGAAGCTGTTATGAAGCTATTATAAGTCCAGGAGTAGGACAGGCCATATTATGTATTAACTGCAGTGTGCAGATTTGTGAAGCTGTTATGAAGCTATTATAAGTCCAGGAGTAGGACAGGCCATATTATGTATTAACTGCAGTGTGGAGATTTGTGAAGCTGTTATGAAGCTATTATAAGTCCAGGAGTAGGACAGGCCATATTATGTATTAACTGCAGTGTGGAGATTTGTGAAGCTGTTATGAAGCTATTATAAGTCCAGGAGTAGGACAGGCCATATTATGTATTAACTGCAGTGTGGAGATTTGTGAAGCTGTTATGAAGCTATTATAAGTCCAGGAGTAGGACAGGCCATATTATGTATTAACTGCAGTGTGGAGATTTGTGAAGCTGTTATGAAGCTATTATAAGTCCAGGAGTAGGACAGGCCATATTATGTATTAACTGCAGTGTGGATGCCCGTGAAGCTGTTATGAAGCTATTATAAGTCCAGGAGTAGGACAGGCCATATTATGTATTAACTGCAGTGTGCAGATTTGTGAAGCTGTTATGAAGCTATTATAAGTCCAGGAGTAGGACAGGCCATATTATGTATTAACTGCAGTGTGGAGATTTGTGAAGCTGTTATGAAGCTATTATAAGTCCAGGAGTAGGACAGGCCATATTATGTATTAACTGCAGTGTGGAGATTTGTGAAGCTGTTATGAAGCTATTATAAGTCCAGGAGTAGGACAGGCCATATTATGTATTAACTGCAGTGTGCAGATTTGTGAAGCTGTTATGAAGCTATTATAAGTCCAGGAGTAGGACAGGCCATATTATGTATTAACTGCAGTGTGGAGATTTGTGAAGCTGTTATGAAGCTATTATAAGTCCAGGAGTAGGACAGGCCATATTATGTATTAACTGCAGTGTGCAGATTTGTGAAGCTGTTATGAAGCTATTATAAGTCCAGGATTAGGACAGGCCATATTATGTATTAACTGCAGTGTGGAGATTTGTGAAGCTGTTATGAAGCTATTATAGGCCAAGATATTATTAACTGCCAGGAGTGCAGTCTGTTGAGCGCTGGGGATAGTGTGTATTTTTCACTGTGAACTTTATATTAATGCCTACGTGTTCGTGTTGTAATTCAAACTGTACATTGATGTGAACGTGATTATGTGGTGACTGAATAAACCCTTATTAACGTCACCAGCAGCTTCACTCCATTTCATGACTTTCACGTGCGTTATAGTGGTGTATGATTGTATCTACACGCACCCCATATAAACCATCACAATTTTGGTCTTATCATCTGCACAGTATCATTAGTATCAGTGGTGGTTTCCAGTACAAGTTGGAACGAACTCATTTAACTTTCGCGTGACAAGACTTTGGGTGAACATAACTTTATTATAATTAGCCCTGAGTGGGCGTGGCTTGTTCTGTTGTACATGGCTCGTACAACAACAGTTGGACAATATCACATTACTCAGTACTCAGTATCGCTTTGCCCGGAATTACCCAGAAACTAACTTGAGAGATTATTTAACAGACGGAAAGATAATATTGTTATCGATACAGTCCACATATCTGTATCATCTGGTGACTTGTTTTCGGGTTCTGACACCCGCAACAGTCGTTTTGAGAGCACTTCATACGTGACCTGAATCTCATGTGCTTCAAACCGTGACCTAGTTTGTAGGATACCTGTGTAACGCATTTGGGAAACGCCTTATTCGTGGTAACAATCAGCTTTATAGCACTGTCAGTTGACGTCCTGTGTCGTGGCTGTGGAAAACAACAACCTCTGTGGTCTACATTTCTGTCAGATGTGCAGCGAAATTATCAGCAGTTTATGAGGTGATCCAACGTCGGAAGAATAGCGTGTATCGGATCGAGGATATATGCAGTTGTACCAGTCATTTTGGCAAGTGTACCTCAAGTCAAGAGAGGATTTGCTGTGTTCCTGTTACGATCATCATGTGCTCCTATGCAGTACTCAGGCACATACCTTACTGAAGCGAGGACCTGAAGGGAAGAGTCTAGTTCCAGTACCTTTCGGCAGTAGACGGTTTTAGCGTCAGAATTATGTGATATTTAAAGTCTTGGCGGAAGGGAATGGAATATTAACAGATAAGTGATTTTTTGTTCTGTAAAGTGTGTCATTTCACATATGTCGTCAGGCCTTCTGAATTCTATGCATTTTTTATTCTGTTGTTGTTGTTGTTTATGTCTATAGTGACATATAAGTAGAATTTAATGCATAAGTAATTTATGGCTGTTAATATATGTTGTCTTCCATGATATGGATATCACCATATAAAGGTTCTTTATACAGAAATTGATCTGACAGTAATTAGGAAAAGTTGCATTTTATTGTATGATTATTGAGCTGTCAGGAGTAGAAGGTTCATTGATACATATACGGTGATCTCAATAAATAAGTCACTGTGGATGAAGAAATGGATCCTGATAATATGTGGCCTTTATTGGAATATTTATTTCAAGAAGGTAAACATTTTGAGAAATTACAGGGACCAGAACTAGAAGCACACGTGATGGACAGATTTATGGTCAGTGCGTCGAGAACACTAAGAGATTTTGCTGAGGAGAATTTTCAGTCTCATCCTCATTTAAGGATGGCTAAGGAGTTAGCGGATTTGCTACTTTTGGAATTTCGTGTATTTGTGTATAAGAATATTCATGTTGAACACGATCACATAAGAAGGGGAATACACAATATGATTCACTACGGCATTTCTGATGGTCAAAAAAAGGAGTTAGAAGATGAGGAAGTAAGAGTCAACAGACAGGAAAGAAAAAATTGCTTAAAGGGTAAAGCTGAAGAGAGTAAACGTAAGAAAAAATTAGCGAAACTTTCAAGTGATTTATGTAAATCAAATTCTGAGCTTGCTGGTGTTCGAGGAGCATTAGACTCTACATTATGCAAAATTAAAGAGGTGGAAGCTCGTATTGATGAAAAAAATGGCGAAATTATAAATCTAACTGAAGAAGTTCAAGAGACGAGGGAGATTTGTGGAAAATTAAAAGGTCAGATTGGGAAATATGAGAAGTTGTGTAGTGAAACACTTACTGATCTGTTAAGTGACAAGGCGATTCTTGGTCGCCAAATTAAAGAAAAGGATACCATATCCCTAGAGAAGGTTGATAGGCTTACGAATGGCCATGATAGTGAGATTGAGGGGCATGATAAAGAGAGAGTGGAAGAGTTAATGGTGGAGAAAGACAAATTGATTAAGTTTGATAAATTACTGGCAGAAGAAACTTGCAAAGTTTTGGCTCTTAACAATTTAAATAAGAAACTTAATGAACAGATCTCACATAGAAATGTTGAGGTTGCTCAGGTCAGGAAACGAGTGGATGGTTTACTTGACATCGTTTTGAATAAAAAAAATGTGGTCTTCTGTCGATGTTGACAGTGATAGACAGAAAGTTGCGAAAAGCCAGCACCATACACTTTTTGCTCAGAAAGAGGCCATACATGGTAAACATAGATCTTTTCGAGGGAAATACAACTTTAACAGTGCTAGTGGTATTAGTAACTCTATTGATAGTTCTTGGCGTCAGGCTAATAAAGATTCTTGTATTTCAGCCAGTTCTATTAATTACGAAGAGAAATGTAAGAAATTGCAAGTTAAGGCTCCTAAAATCAATCACGTGTTTACTGTTGCAGATTCTGATAAACTTGTAACAGGAAATAAACATAATACTACTTTTTCCAGGAATGAAACCCACAATGGGCAGGAAAATAAACATTATAAAGGTCCAGTTACTTGTCAAACTCAGCACAGCCAGTTTGACGGGATTGGTAAACATATTCCTATAGATGAAAAGAAGAACAGTTATGGTAGCAAATATAATCACAAGATTGGACAGTACCAAGGGAGTTTAGTAAGTGATAATTTTGATTCTCCAAGGAATTGTAAACCATTTAGCGGATTTCAACATGTTGATCCGAAGAATTCTAAAAGTTATAGTGGAAATAACTGTAAGAAAAACTATCAATCTAGTGATGATTTTGCTACTGGAAAGCAAGTGCTGTCTAGTGGACATTTTTGTCAAAGAAGATATGTTAACAACAACAATGCTAACTTGGGTTATAGACATAATATTTGTCATAATAGAGGAATTGACAATAATATAAAGGGAGATAATAGCTCTTCACATATTTCTTTACAACACCAGAGTAACTTGGCTCAGCAAAAGACTAGAGTCATTGTTTGTAAACAAAGCAACTGTAGTAATAAATATTTTCATCATGTAACAAATAATAAGCGCAAGTATGCTAACTTTGCTCAACATGAGCCCAGAGTCAGTTGTAATAGAGATAAACAAGGTAACAATAACAGTGGTGTTTAAAATACTATTGCTGATAGTGTTATTGATTGCGAGATAGTGTCTCGGCGTTGTGAATATAACACTTTGTTTCAGCCTACAAAGTGATGACATAGTGTTCCGGTCAAGTTGTCCCCCTAGTCTTCTGTGATGTCTACATGTTAAAGGAGAGAGAAGCTGATGACATTGTGAAAAGACCATTACTTTACACGGACCAAAGGGCTGGGTAATTGTCATTTTGACTTCTACGTTTTTTCTCATTAGATTTCACCATTCATTAAAATGGAAATTTTCATTCATATATTTTGACAGAAGCGACTTTACGATAACAGTCAAGGCTCCTGTGACATATTGACCGTGAAAAATGGGTCAACTTAGCATCCTTGTGTGCGATCAAGCGTAACTTTTTTTCAGCGTCTCACTAAACATCTGATGTTTTGCTTGCTCAGGGTCAGGACATGTTGACAGGAAAGCGAGAGATTTCCATCTGATTTTTTTTACTTATGTAAACAGTAAATATTTTCTTTTGTATTTGTTAGTATAATAAATGATAGGTTCTTGATTTGCAATAACATGTAATTTCGTTTGAAATATTTAATGCATCATTTGATTGCCATGATTTTTTGTTTTTATTGTTAGCTATATTCCATTGTTGAACTTGCAGTGGTTTGTTTTGGTTTGTTGTTTTTGTAGCAGTTTTGTTAGGATAACTTTTTGTACATGTTGAGTTTGCAAGCCCTATGCACAAAACTCATTAGTTGTAATGGTGCAATAATTACTTCTAGATAATTCATGAGCACTTGAATTTTTTCTCATATGTTTTATGTGATGTATATTTTTTGAAGAAAAAAACTTACATTTGTTAATGTGTGTCTGTTTAGAGATAGATTGTTTATATGTCCTTCATTTTCTTAAAGTCGATTTCATTGTTAGTTTATTTATTATAGCTTTGAATTGGTTGTAAATGAAATAATTTTTTATGCAACTTAGTGCTACGAAACTTTTTTGTATTTTATTTTTTGGAAAATGTATTTTTTTTCGAACGTTGTAATATTTTTTCTGAGCCAATGCTAGGCTGTATATTATGGTTAGTAATGTGTAGTGTCATTAGTTCCTTGAAATCGTTTTTAATGTTTGATGTATTTTCTGTATTTAGCGCATGACTTTGAGTCAGTGCAAACCTTTTTGATAGCGTTTTATTTTTGTTTGTGTGATATCTAGTATAATTTATTATTAGTTATGCATAAGTTTTGTAATTTGGTTAAATTACTTACTATTCTTTTTGTCATAAGTTTTACTTTGTGTTGTTAGTATAGATATACTTTGTCATTTTGTGTTATAATTTTTTATCGTAATTGTATTAATTTATACTATATGATGTGTGATTTAAATAGTTATTGTAAGGTATTGGTACAACTTTTTCTACATGTGCATCTTTACTTTTCATCTGTCTTTGTTGACTATTCGTCATTCCTTTACATCTTTTCTGTTGTCTTTTCAGCATAATCTGATATGTTGTTTATACTTCCGTGTTTCATCTTTGTCTCATTTTATGCTTCGTGTATACTTTTTTCTGTTACGCTACTTAGACTTTCATTCTTTGTATTGTTCAAGTAATGATGTAACTTTAGATCAGTGATAGGTGTATTTGCTTTACATGATTTGACATTGTGATATTATTTGTTGTTTTTCATATGATGATTTCACATTTTACTTCTTTTCGAATTATACTTTGTTTGCTTGATATTATCATTTCTATTACTATTGTTTGTTGCTTGTTTGAGTATTATTGTATATGCTTAACTTAGTTCTGTAATAGATTAATTTTGAGATACTTAGCTTGGTTTTCTAATAGATTAATTTTAGTAATCATACGTTGGATGATTGTTATTTACTTTACATTTACTGCTAATATTTTGTAGATATACTATTTCTGACTTATCATAAGATGGATTTTGTAAAACATATGTTAGAACTCCTTTATCTTTTAATTTTTTTCGTTTTGGGAGTTAATTTTCAAAAAAATGATAGAATCATTTTTTTCTCCTGGGTGTGTAGGAAACTGTAATAAGTTGATCCTATGAAAAGGGCAGTAATTCTGAATATGTTTTTGGGCATGGTAGATTGTGAGTTACGGTACTTGTGCGCTCGATTAAGCGGAGGCTTGTTTAACTTTATAATAGAAATATCTCCTTCTATTTTTGAGTGACAGAGTACAGAAAAGCGTGTGAACGCTTTTATCTCAAATGTTGAGATGTGTTTATTCTGTACTGTTTTGAACAGTGTGAATAGCTCGCAGCTAGGCTGCATGTATTATTGAGAGCGGTGTTCTAAACAGCCGAGTCTCGTGTTTGGGTGTTTTAGGGGGGAGATGTGTATTCCCGTGGTCAGAGAGTTTGTGGGCATCGACCGAGGTAGTCGGCCCCTGTGTGTGTTTTTCGATGATGTATGCCTCGTAGTGCTTTGAATAATGTCGACTTAATGTTTTTGCTGTGTGGATAGGCCATATTATGTATTAACTGCAGTGTGGAGATTTGTGAAGCTGTTATGAAGCTATTATAAGTCCAGGAGTAGGACAGGCCATATTATGTATTAACTGCAGTGTGGAGATTTGTGAAGCTGTTATGAAGCTATTATAAGTCCAGGAGTAGGACAGGCCATATTATGTATTAACTGCAGTGTGGAGATTTGTGAAGCTGTTATGAAGCTATTATAAGTCCAGGAGTAGGACAGGCCATATTATGTATTAACTGCAGTGTGCAGATTTGTGAAGCTGTTATGAAGCTATTATAAGCCCAGGAGTAGGACAGGCCATATTATGTATTAACTGCAGTGTGGAGATTTGTGAAGCTGTTATGAAGCTATTATAGGCCAAGATATTATTAACTGCCAGGAGTGCAGTCTGTTGAGCGCTGGGGATAGTGTGTATTTTTCACTGTGAACTTTATATTAATGCCTACGTGTTCGTGTTGTAATTCAAACTGTACATTGATGTGAACGTGATTATGTGGTGACTGAATAAACCCTTATTAACGTCACCAGCAGCTTCACTCCATTTCATGACTTTCACGTGCGTTATAGTGGTGTATGATTGTATCTACACGCACCCCATATAAACCATCACAATTTTGGTCTTATCATCTGCACAGTATCATTAGTATCAATACCTCTTACATTTTAACAAGAAATGTTCTATATTATTGTCTTGAAGACATCCTGCACAGTAAGGTTCTTCTATTCTGAAATAGCCTTTTCCCAGCTGTAGTCTGAGAAGTTTCTTATTACTGGGAATTTTCTATTTCCCTAGATATCTGACATTTTCTTGTTGGAGCCTTGAACATCTTATATGTATGTCTTCCTTTCAGATTTTTATCCCACTCTGCTTTCCATTCATCTGTTATTAAATCTTTAATTAAGCTCTTAATCTCCGATTTACTCGTCCCTACATTTATTAGATTTTTTATCAGATCTACCTTTCTTGGCTTCTTTATCTGCCTTTTCATTTTCCTCTATGCCAACATGTGAAGGTATCCAAGCAATTAAGACTGAACTTCCTCTGGAATATAAGTATGTAGTAGCCAGAAATATCTCCTCTGCTATATCAGGTCTACTACATTCTCGAAGTATTACATATATCCCTTAACATATCAAGGTCACTTTCTCCATTAACAATGCCAATTAATCTTCTTCTTCTTCTTCCTCGTTCGCCCTGAAAAGGACGGTGGTTGCGTTGTGTCTGTTTACAACGTAGCTGTGATATCTGCACCTTTCGGTCGACACATCCGACTTCTGCACGGCATTTTTTAGGACCGGGTTTGCCTTCCCATTGCGATCCGTGCTCGCTCAGCCAGGCTGCACTGCTGCAGACTGTTTCCAGGACCACCACGTGGAGGTGGAGCACGGTCTTGACCAGCTCTGGTTCGCTGGTCCTGACGCAGGCAGTCAAGCTATGAGTCGCTGACTGCGGTCTCTATTGCTGCGTCTTCTGGTCCCCCAATTAATCTGAAGGTCACAGTATCCCCACAAGTACAGCTCAACCGATTGGCCGATGGTTGCAGCACTGTTTCTCGCGGCATAGGTGCCAGGTTCGGAATCACTGACACGCTCCAGTCTACCCAGCCTAAAATAGATACCTGAATCTGCTCTTTTAGTTTGTGAAGAAAAAAGCCGCGAAGAATGGAGCTTGTCACACCACCTCTCGATGCTTGATCTAATATGGTGAGGTCTCTAACACTTCACTCCCCTACTGCAGTATTTGCTCTGGGGCTACCTCTACCTTTTTTTTACAGCTCCTCAATACTGTGATCCCTTGGAGACTTAGTATCTTCCTGTAATGCATGTTCACTGGCCCAGTAAACACAGATACGACAATTACTAGGTATTAGGAACGTGGTTTCAGAAACAAACGTGTATTTTCAACAAGACGGTACGCATCCCTCTCCTCACATTATCATGTGCGTGAGAATCTGGATAGTGAATTTCCTGAACAATGGATAGGTCGAAGAGGGAGTTCATTTGAACACCCTCAAAGGTATCCTGACCTCACTCCTGTTTATTTCACTTATTTTTGTACGGGATACATGAAAGGTCACATTTACACTCGTAAACTGCAAACAGTGAAAGAAATGTGTATGGATATCCAGCCGGAAGCTCAGAAAACCAGAATAACAGCAACAACAAAAATGTCACCTGACTTGTGCTCTGTGGAATGTACAGCTGTTGAAGATAGATGTCGCAAGTGTATCCGTGATGGAGGCTAGCATTCCGAACATCTCGTTTCAGTTTCTTCTTCACAGTTCTCCGCCAAGTTGTTTTTGGTCGGCCTCTCTTTCGCTTTCCTTCGGGGGTCCATAGCATAGCTGTTCTTGTGATGGCATCTGGGTCTCTTCTGAGGACGTGGCCAACCCTACTCCAGCGTCTGCCAGCTATGATGGTGTGCATGTTCTCTTGGTTACTCCGAGTAAGCAGTTCTTGGTTAGTGATATTATTCGGAGAATTTTCCTTAGGCAGTTTGTGTGGAAAGAGGACAGTTTCGACATTTCATTCTCTGTTTCGTTTTAGTGTAGTTGAGTTAAATAAAAATTTAAAGTATATTTCTGAGCTTTAAGATAAAATATGGTTTATTAGAATGGTGTAAACTCTTTATGCCCAACGGGCTGATCACCCGTTTGCCAGTCACTTTGATTACGGAAACAACGTCAAACGGATTGATTTGTCGTTGCCCTAAAGACGCCATTAGGCGTGATGGGAACAACGGCAAAGAAAATCTATTCGCTGTTGCCCTTAAGACGCCACTAGGCGTAATGGCCACTGACTGCTTTGCCGGTCGTTGGCTAAGGACGGAAGAAGAAGAAGAAGAAACTCTTTATGGAATATAAATTTTAAAATTGTCGTGTAGGCCTACATAACATACTTATTCTTCTTCTTCATCGTACACTCTCAGACGTCAACTTGAATATGTCCAAAGAAAGCAGTCGTCAGCTTGAGGCTATTTCTATCTCCATAGAGCTTTTTCAGGAATGGTACTAGTGATGGCCACATGTGTTTTCTCTGTTCCTCATGTGTTGTGCATCTTTGAAGCAGATGTTCAGCAGTTATTTTATCGGAACGTCACACTCATCGGTAGTTCTTATCTTTAGCTTGCTGAATAGATGGTATCCCAATCTGTTGTGGTCTGTACGGAGTATGAAGATTTATCACTTGTTCTCTTCTGTTGAGCTGGTAATATGCATTATTTTTTGTGTGGCCTGGATGTTCTGCTTTCCATTTGTTCCTGTACTTGCCTATGATAAAACCCTTTGCCTCTTCAAAATTTATACTTGTATCAGGCTGAGGTATCTTTCTACCTTCCGTTGCCAGTCTGTCAGCTTCTTCATTGCTGGAGATGTTGCAGTGAGACGGGATCCACTGTACTACAACTCGTTTGAACTGGTGGCTCAGTTTGTAGAGTACTACTCTTAGGTCATCCAGGTCTGAATTGTTCTGGCTCTTCAGGGTCGCAGTTACTGACAGCGCATCTGAAAAGAAAGCAACTTGTCTCTCGATGCTTTCCTCTGTCATTAGAACATAACTATGTAACACCATGTATGTATTAAGCTTGAGAAAACATTATTTAACAAAATGTGACTAAGGTTCAGTGGCGTATTCTCTATGTGTGCTGCGTACACCTATGCCCGAAGGAAAATAAAAATGTAATGTCTTATTCTATAAAATATTTCTCTTATAATGTTCTGCTTTCGGACCGCACGCATCAGGATAACGGATTTTCCCGCATAGAATCTACGAGTATATCTGGTTTCAGTTTCCCAGACGCGTTTTATAGTGCAGTTTTTTTGGTTGGTAGCAAACGCCCGAAGTTTCTCGGGTAATTCCGTCACTATGCGTGCTGCACCTTTCGGATTTACGTTTGAAGACTGGTTTGTGTGGATCGGAGTCACGGCCAGATACGTCAATACAATACGAACATGCGTGCGGTGGTCTTGCAGCTCTCGGGTTGTAAAAATCGGCTGTGTCCGTCCAGTGTTTTTTGTGATTAATTTTTGTTAGTTGCCGGGAATGCAGATTATTACAGTGACAGTGAGTTTCAAGTTGTAAGTTAATTAGTATTTCGGAGATAGTTGACATATACCCCTAATAACTATCGTTGCGTAATTGAATATAGTTGGTTTTTAAATTAAGAGTGGAAGAAGTTAAATAGTAGGCGTACATATTCATTTTAAGTAGCAGCACGCCTAGCTCGCATTACCAGGATACGCCACTGCTAAGGTTCGGTATAGAAGTCATGTTTTCAGTGTTAAGGTTCGGTATTAAAGCCATGTTTTCAGTGTTTTATTTTACACAAATATATTTTAGTTCTATGTATAAGATGATTTACTTTCTGTATTAATAATTGTGTACCTAAGCGCCTTATTGGATAAGCAGGAAGAGTGCTTTCCTGTCATGGCAGTTACCAAGTTCTGGGATTGAAACCTTGAAGTGCCACGCTAACTTACCCAGCTGTAAATGATTATGTGACTCTGCTACTGAGTCATGGAAGGAAAAGGCAGTGAGAATGGGAACTGGTCTCCCTAGTGCCCTAGATTTCTATAGAGAGTTACGCCAACTAAAATTTGACCGCCATTTTCGGCCGTACCCGTATTGCAGGAAAATGGACCCAATTTGCATTTTCGTTTAGGTTAGCTAATAATGTGAAATAAAATTAGATGCAAATGCAGTAGCACATATTTGTACTATTGTTTGTATTTCAACTAACAAACCAAAAAGAAGAAAACTAGTTTACTTACCGGTTTATTGAAAAGAATCAGTAGCGTGGATTTTTAACACATACTCCGTTGAATTTTATATTCCGTTAGAATTCCACTATTCAGCAACAAATATTCCGTTAGAGTTGCAACACTTAGCAAAACATACTCCCTTCGAATTGAACTATTTACCTAGTTTGACATGTGGAAACTGGTGAATGACTGTTGTAGACACTGACAGTTTTACTAGATCCAGATAATCACATCAGTTTATGTTTTCATTAAAAATGCGACTATGTACAGATAGTTTTAACAAAATCTAATTACATATTTTGGACCGGAGATTTTATTAGTTTTATTATATAATTATAGTATATATATATATATATATATATATATATATATATATATATATATATATATATATATATATATATATATTATATAATTTTTATTATTATATAATAAAAATATTATATAATTTATTATATAATTTTGTTATTATGTGATTATAATTAATAAATATTAATAAAATATTACAAATATAAAATTTTATTATATTATATAATTTTTATTATATAATTTTGATATTTTATATATTATAATTATACAATTTATATTATATAATTTAAAATTATATAAAATATATATAATATATATAAATTTACAATTATGTTATATTTAAAAGATATATATATATATATGTATATATATTTTTTTAATATAGAAGACGTAATATACATATATATATATAATAATTATAATTTGTATTATTATATAATAATATTATATAATTTATAATATAATGTTATATAATTTTATTATAATTAAAAATATTAATAAAATAATAAAAATATAAAATTTTATTACATTATATCATTTTATATATTTAAATTATATAATTTATATTATATAATTTAAAATTATATAAATAAATATATATATATATATATAAATATATATAATCTTATAAATATAGAAGAGGTGTTAAGAATAGACAGACCTAGGGAACTGCATAATATAGTCAAACAATATTTATCACGAACAAATGTTAATATTAGTGTCTGGGAATGTGAAGGTCTGATGCTGTTCTTACAATGCATATGACTGATAAGTCCAAATTTAAGCAAGGGCAGTAATCGTTATGAGTCTCGGATGTACCATAGATTATAGTGGTTATTCCACTTGAACAGCTGTTGTCTAGCTGTTAATTTATTTAAAAAAAAATATGAGTATCGCATTCGAATCTTCGAGATTCAGAATGCTTGTCACGGTGGCGGAGTTCCACGTGAGTTAAGTGTTCTAAGCTATTTTTGAGCTGTGAGCGAAAGTTCTCGGAAAGTTAGCCCCAGGCTTTTGTGATTGGCTGGGGTGTTCTGGGAGAGAATGTCAGTGTGTACTGGGCGAGTGCACTGGAGAGATGTAAAGTGTTTTTCAATGTGTACCAGTGTACATGCATTTATGCTGAGATATATTATGTGTGATTATCCCAGATGAGATGTATTAGCTAAGGAGATGTTTCTTAGGCCTTTGAGTATACAGGCCAGTGTTTAAAGATTATGTATATTTTTGAAGAGTTTGTGTCCTGGGCGTGACTGGAGAAATCAGCCCAGTGTTTTCGAGGGAAGCCTGTACACTGTTTGATGTGTCGACTTATATTATGAGGCCTATTATTTATCAGCAGTCTTCTAGATGGATTAAAGACACTGCTTGATATGTCGACTTATATTATGAGGCCTATTATTTATCAGCAGTCTTCTGGATGGATTAAACTGCGTTGAGACGTCATATATTGGTGAGGCCTGTTACTTTATCAGTGGTGGTTTCCAGTTCAAGTTGGATCGAACTTACGACATTTATAATAAGGGCCTGTGTGGCGTGATATAATATATAGCAACCTTGGTATTCGACTACTCTATGGTTAGCAATTGTACACTTCATCTGCAACAGTGGATGCAACATCGTTTTGCAACAAATACTGATTGTTACAGTGGCGGCAATCAATATGCCTAGCGGCAACAGTCGTGGCCAAAACTTTCGGACGTGATCCCACGTCATCTGCGTTATGTGACTTTCTTCTATGCTGTGTGGTGCATTTAAGAATCCATCATCATCACCAACTACGTGTGCAATAGTAGTTGTTTTCAAACTTACGTGGTGTGATACCTACTATAAAAGACTTGCCCCAAAACAGACGTTAACATAACTAGGGGGTAACATATCTGATGGAGTGCAGCTGATTAATACCCATCTACAAACAGGACTATTATATATCTAACATTTCCATTGCCAAGATATGCAGAGATAACCAGTTCTCCTTTTTGAATTGAAGTTTTCAAGTGAACTGTGCCAATATTTTGGTGGCGCAATTACAGAAGTTTACCATCAAAGTATACAAGACATGTCTAGTACCTCCTTTCAAGTGGATTATCAACGAGATTGACAGACTGTGTACCCCTACAGTTACAGAGGGAATTCAAGCTAATATGCAGTCATTCTACACGGGTGCCTCTAGTAGATGATTGATAGTAATACAGTTCATGTTTACCTGTGCAGTTTACGAGCACACATACCTTAGCAAGGACAAAGGACCTGAAGTGAGAATTGTCAAGCTGCGGTGACCTTAGGCGGTGAACTGTTTTCCTCAGCAGACTTTGTGATGTTCAGCATTTTAGACGGGCGTATTTCCCTTCATTGAAGATAAGTGGTTTATATTGTGAAAACTGTGCCATTTTATCTTGTGTCAACAAGTCTTCCTATATATATTGTGTACTATTTGTTGTAATGAGTATTTCATGTTAAATATGTTAGTTGTTTATAACTTATTGTAAGACTTTGATGCATGAGTGTTTAAGGCTATTTCACATAATATTGACATCACTCAAATTGATATAAAGGTATCCCTCATATTGGTATATTTTACAAAGGTTCTATGCACAAGAACTTATGCTACTATGGTATACAGTAATTAACTGATATTTGCAATTACTTGAAAGGATATCTAGCTTTGTGAGCTGAAAAGGTAATTGTCCGAATTTTTAGGGACATAAACTTGTGGTAATTATAACTGGTGAATATATATATATATACCGTGGACTTGGTAAGTGGATCACCATGGATCGTGATATGTACCCTACAGATATAAGGCCTATGTTGGAGTCTGCATTGATGGTAGGTAGAGATGATAAGGGATTGAGAGGTGCACGACTTGGAGAATGGATAATGGATGATTTTTTTGATTAATGTGTCAACATCCCTGGAGTTATTTGCTAAACATAACTTTAAGTTTGTTTGCAATTTGGTAATGGCCAAGGATTTGGTGAATTTGCTACGGCACCTTCGTCTGTTTTTGCGACAGTATATTGAGCTTGAACACGGACATATAGTGCAAAGCATGTTCAAAATAATCCACAACCATACTTCTGATGAACAGAAAGAGAAGTTAAGGGATGAAGAGCAGATAGAAGGCATTAAACAAAGTGCGCTTCAGGAAAGGGCAAAGATTTTAGAAAGTGTTGCTAAAGAGAGCAAATTACAGGCAACAGTTACTAAACTTGAAAGTGATTTATATAAATCAAACTTGGATCTTGAAAGAGGGCAAGAAGCATTAAATTCGGCATTGTGCAGGATTGAATACTTAGAAGCTGAGTTGAAAGTCGAGCAAGGCAAAACTATTAATCTCGAGCAGCAACTTCAGGAAAAGAAAGAGAGGTGTGGCAAACTAGAAGCTAAGACAATTGACCGTGATAGGTCTTATACAGAGACGCTTCTTGATTTAGTGAGTAGAGTAAATTCTTGTATTGAAGAAGAGATGTATACTGTATTTCCAAATGGAGTTGAGGAGCTAATGAATATTGAGAATAGTGAATTTGAAACACAGCAACTAAGAGGAGATAAGGGAAATGATGAAAAAGAGACATTGGAAGAGTTAATAATGGAGGAAGATAAATTAGCTAAGATTGAGAAATCACTAGCGGAGGAGAGATGTAGAGTTTTGACATTTGATGACGTAATTGAGAAACAAAATGAACAGATTTCACTTAAAAATATTGAAATTACGGAATTAAGGGAAAGAGTGGACGGTTTGGTTGATATAATTTTAGGTAGAAAAATGCTGTCTACTGTCAATGTTGACAAAGTTAGACAGAAAGACGGTTATCAACACGTCTTAAAGACGTCGAGTCAGCAACAGACACTCGATGCCAATACTGACATCAAACGTGGTGAGCGGAAATCCCTGCGTGGCAGATATAATTTTCATCGTACTAGTGACTATTCTAGTAATATTAATAATTCCTGGCGACAGGCCAACAAGGTTAATTCTACTGTGATACTTGATTCTGTACATCACAGTAAAGACAAGGATAATTGTCATGTCAATGTTCAAGAAACTAACATTGTATCTAAAGTTAGAAAGCCTCATAAAAACATAATAAGGGACGAGACTAGTAGGACTGGTGCCCAAAGTAATACTCAATATGTTAGTAATCATAAGGATTTTATTATTCCTATTACTGATTCAGAGGTTAAGCACGCTGCCACCGAAAAGAAGAAAAACAATCATGACAGGAAAGATAATACAGATTTTAAACATTATCAAGGGAGATCAGCAAATTGTAATCTGTCTTCTCCAAGAAACCAGAAACAGTTTAACAGATCTAAATATTTTGGTTCTGAGGATTTTGAGAAGTATGGTAAAAATGATTACAGGAAAGATTATCAATTTTACGATAATAAGTCTAGAAATCAACATAAACAATCTGGCAGATATTTTTATCAAAAGAGAAATAATAATGACAACTATGTTAACTTTTCTCAACAAAGGCCTAAAGTTATTGATAAACAAGGTAATAATAATTTTTTTTTTTTTTTTTCTTAACCAGCGGCACTTGGGCTTTCAGCCCTTCGGCCCAATGACATATCATTGCGAGGCTGGGGAACCTGAGGACTTTCCTTCCAACCCGGTCAGGAGCTTCGCTCCTTCCCATCCACAGAGGGTTTATCACAGGAGCCGTTCAGGCTATTCAGTCAAATTTCCGGCCGTAAACATTTCTTCAAACGCCGACGCCCGGGTTTGAACCATGAACACCTGGTCGCCAGTACAACGCCGAAGCCATTACACCAGCGCGGCTCCCAGGTAATAATAATAAAAAGGGTGTCTCTAATACAACTGCTTGTTCTGCTTGTGGTTTTGAGAGAGTATCTCGCTGTTATGAGGGTAGCAAATTTTTTTTCAGCATCCAATAGCGACGACCTTGAGCTACGATCATTTTCTGCCCCATAAGCCTTCTATGGTATTTACACGTGTCAAGGGAAGGCTTGTTGATCGGAAAAAGGGCTACAGGTTCATACAAGCCACAGTTTTAGGTAAATGTAACGTTAATTTCCGTTTTACATCGTTAAATCTTACTGTGAATTAAAAGAGAATTTTTTTCATTTGCATATTTTCACAGCGACGGCTTTGCAATAGAAGTCTATGTTCCGGTGTTACATTAGCAGACAGAGTAAGGTATGCCACCTTGTATCCATGTGGTTAACCAAGTGAAACCGGATAGCAAGTTGACTCTGAATTGTATGCGGTTATCTTGCCAAGTTTATGAGACTATTCAACACGGCTAGAATTATTGCCTGTTCAACATTGTTTAAGATATAGATATTATTGTATCGTATAAATATAGGATATTATATAGAAATGTATTAAGATACCATATAATTTCTATTAGATAATGCGTAATCTCATTGTTTTATGCACTGTTTATGCACATATTTATTTTATGTACGACGATGTTTTGATGATGCAACTATTAATTTCATATTATTCTTACACTATGGTGTTATGACGAATATTGTATGTATTATGATCGCAATGAGGTGTATGATATCATTTGCGAGTGACTTATCTTTGTAACTTTTTGACAAAAGCAGTGGACTATAGTATTTACGCACGCTAGTCAGAAGACTATGCTCGTTTAGTCAATTCATGGTTGACATTTATGCTCTGTTGTGAGCTTAGCGCTTCGAGAGCTGATACATCAAACATTGATGTGTTTTAGCAGCGGTGATTATTAGGACTGTTTTATACGCATGATGAGTTTGTCAGCCCTATGCACAACCTCATTAGCTAGGTATGGTGCAGTAGTCATCTTTAGAGAGTCTCTGTACTCACTAAATTTAGAATTTTTTCTTGTGTTTTGATGTCATGTTCATTTATGTATTAGCATTCTAAGACATTATGTACTGTAGTAACTATTATATTGTGAAACATAATTTTGGAAACATAGTTTAATTATATCAGAGTTAAGTTTGTATTGGAAGTTGAGAACATATTCTGAAACATTGGTTTCTGAGGTTTTTCGAAACAATAACACCTGTGAATTTAAAATAATTTGATTCTATTTTGTTCTTGCAATTTAGACATGCATCATTGTTCCAGCAGATTGTTTTGATTTTGTGTCTGCTTAGGTATAAAGATTTTTGTATGTCACACATTTTTGTTAATCTGATTACATTGTTGGTTTATTAATGTAAGGTAAAGCTAAAAAAAAAAAAATTTTAAAATACCATTTTTATTTAACTTAGCGTCATGAAATATTTTTGTTTTTTACTTTTTGGAAAATGTTTTCTAAGATTGTAAAATTTTTTGGTACCCAGCGCTTAACTGTGCGCTAGAGGGAGTAATGATGTGTTTTTTTTTTACTTAACGCTTCATGGTGCGTTACTTCGAGTTTATTTATAACGGTATTATTTTTTGTGTATAATGTCTGAAGGTCCATTGTTACTTATGAATAAGTTGGATAACTGGATTAAGTGTTAGATTATGCTTCGTTTATCTACAGCTTTCTTTTGTGGTTGTTAGATATACACATACATTGTCTTTGTGTCCTATACTTTTTGTCATCATTATATGTATTTATATAATACGTTTTTGATCAAATGGTTATTACGATGTATTAATCCATCGTTCTCTGCAGACATATCTATGTTTTTCTTTTGTCTGTCCTGATTATTCTTCATTTTAGTCCATTTCTTCTACTGACTTTTCGGTAGCGGTTCATATGTGGATTATACTTTCATGTTGCATTTATATGTCACTTGATATTATTGTATTCTTATTCATCCTACTATACTGATACTTGAATCATGTATATTGTTAGGTTAATTCTATGTGTATGGACATAACTTTGTTGAAAGCAGATTATTTTGGTAGACTTAGCTGATTATTTTGTATGCTTTGTTTTCTGCTTTACTAATAATGCTGATATTTTTTGGATGATATATAGTATTTGGACTTAACAGGTTGATTAATTTTCCTGATTAGAACTTAATCACCCATTTATTTTTTGGCTCAGTAATGTTTTCAAAAAAAATGATGTTATCATTTTTTTCCCCGGAGGGTGGTGTAAACTGATAAGTCCAAATTTAAGCAAGGGCAGTAATCGTTATGAGTCTCGGATGTACCATAGATTATAGTGGTTATTCCACTTGAACAGCTGTTGTCTAGCTGTTAATTTATTTTAAAAAAAATATGAGTATCGCATTCGAATCTTCGAGATTCAGAATGCTTGTCACGGTGGCGGAGTTCCACGTGAGTTAAGTGTTCTAAGCTATTTTTGAGCTGTGAGCGAAAGTTCTCGGAAAGTTAGCCCCAGGCTTTTGTGATTGGCTGGGGTGTTCTGGGAGAGAATGTCAGTGTGTACTGGGCGAGTGCACTGGAGAGATGTAAAGTGTTTTTCAATGTGTACCAGTGTACATGCATTTATGCTGAGATATATTATGTGTGATTATCCCAGATGAGATGTATTAGCTAAGGAGATGTTTCTTAGGCCTTTGAGTATACAGGCCAGTGTTTAAAGATTATGTACATTTTTGAAGAGTTTGTGTCCTGGGCGTGACTGGAGAAATCAGCCCAGTGTTTTCGAGGGAAGCCTGTACACTGCTTGATGTGTCGACTTATATTATGAGGCCTATTATTTATCAGCAGTCTTCTAGATGGATTAAAGACACTGCTTGATATGTCGACTTATATTATGAGGCCTATTATTTATCAGCAGTCTTCTGGATGGATTAAACTGCGTTGAGACGTCATATATTGGTGAGGCCTATTATTTATCAGCAGTCTTCTGGATGGATTAAACTGCGTTGAGACGTCATATATTGGTGAGGCCTATTATTTATCAGCAGTCTTCTAGATGGATTAAACTGCGTTGAGACGTCATATATTGGTGAGGCCTATTATTATTTATCAGCAGTCTTCTGGATGGATTAAACTGCGTTGAGACGTCATATATTGGTGAGGCCTATTATTTATCAGCAGTCTTCTAGATGGATTACAGACAGTGCTTGATATGTCGACTTATATTACGAGGCCAAGGTTTGGACAGGCCGTATTATGATTAACTGCAGTACAGCGATTTTGTGGAGCTGTTAGGAAGCTGTTAAACTGCGCTGAGACGTCAAATATTACAGGCCTATTATTTACTAGTACTGCGATTCCCCAGCAGTCTTATGGATGAATTAAAGAGCGCTGAGACGTCAAATATTACAGGCCTATTATTTACTAGTACTGCAATGGTCAGCAGTCGTATGTACATGAATTAAAGAGCGCTGAGACGTCATATATATTTGAGGCCTATAACTATTGGCACTGCGTTTGCCAGTAGTTCTTCTTGATGGATTATTGTTATTATATAATCCGGATCTTCCTTATGGTACACTATTATGACTGGAACGCCAGCTGTACTTTTAACAGATGAAAGCCAATTAAATATCTGTTAACACATTAACTACCGAATTGGAAAACACACTGTGGCCGAATTAAATTTTTTTCCCATTTTCATCCTGTAGGTGTTTGCACAAAGTAAGCTGTAGTTTTCGTAATTGTTTACAGATTTTTATGAATTATGCGTCATGTTAAAGATACATGAATGTACTATTACAATAAACACTGGTTGTAACTCTAATAGAGGTTGTTGCTATTTAACGGCCCTCCGATGGCCGAGGACTTGCAATATTTTCACAATTATAACTGCTTCGCCCCATCTCTATCAAAATCACAATTTCAATCAATGTGCACACCGTTTTCACTCTTGTCCTCGTCGCTAGATCTATCAGTCATTTGTTGAAACACGTTTCTATCATATTCAGCCGTTAGACGAGATGTACACGCATTTTTTGTAGTCCTATCACTAGTTGCCACGGTAAACAGTTTTACACGATTTGGTAACTAACCCAAAATGCTGAAAAATATGAACATAATATCAATTTTCCAGTGTTCTACAACAACCATGCTTTGGGAATTTGTTTTCCGGTGGCAACTTAAAATCTTGAACCAGATCAGAAAGTGTTTCAGTACATTTTTCATTCGTTTTATTACTAAAATTAGATTGGCGCTCTGAGCGGCTTGCGGTCCAAATGTGATTATTCTGTGAGCCGCTGACAGCGGCTTGCGGTAGTTAATGTGTTAAAGTCAGTTATATAACTGGAACCACCAGGCCTTTACACCCCTCCATTTTAATATTATTCTTGTTCAGAGTTTCATCTTGATTTTGTTTGTTTTTTGGTTTATTTATTTAACGTATTAGCATAATTGTAATTGTCCCTATTTACAATGATTTGACAAATGTGATGCCACTTTCTCATCGGCAGTTGTTCATATTATTTGGAATTGAAAACAATATATATCCTAATTATAACCCATCAGAGGTTGAACGGGATATTTTTCTTCATTAATTTAAAAAAAAAAAATCTTACTCGACGCTTAGCCCTGGTATTGTCCGGCCAAAAATGGCGTCTACGTCGTTCAGCCTCGTTTTCGATTTTGACATAGTTGGCGTAACTCTCTATGAATCTAGGGCACTAGGTCTCCCCACCTAATAAAAAACAGTTGGACCTGGTTGTCACGGGATTTACTCCCCTTGCATTGCAGTGATGGTCCAACAGTGACCTAGCGTCAGAGTATCTACTACTAAGGGTCTTCAAAGGAGTTCATAGCCTTCATCAGACAATTAAAGGGGTTCATAGCCTTCATCAGACAATTAAAGGGGTTCATAGCCTTCATCAGACAATCAAAGGGGTTCATAGCCTTCATCAGACAATCAAAGGGGTTCATAGCCTTCATCAGACAATCAAAGGGGTTCATAGCCTTCATCAGACAATCAAAGGGGTTCATAGCCTTCATCAGACAATCAAAGGGGTTCATAGCCTTCATCAGACAATCAAAGGGGTTCATAGCTTTCATTGGACAATGAAAGGGGTTCATAGCTTTCATTGGACAATCAAAAGGGTCCATAGCTTTCATTGGACAATCAATGGGTCTATGATACAGAAAAGGTGAAGAAACTCTGGTCTATAGCTATGACTTTTGCTATGATCTAATGTTTCAGATAAGTGAAATAGGTCAAATTTCCCTGTTACATTTCCTGTTGTCATTAGGTTTTCCACACCTTCTTTTGTATTCTACATTCAATACATTTTTCCTGTCTTCTTGATAACTTTTGTAAGTAGATGGTCAATAAATTTGTCCCTGTCTTCTTGACTTTTGTAAGTAGATGGTCAATGAATGCTGCCCTGTCTGCATGTTAACTTTTGTTAGTAGATGGTCAATAATTGTTGCCAGTGTCCTTGTTAACTTTTGTAATTAGATGGTCAATAAATGTTACCCGTCTACTTGTTCATTTTTGTTAGATGGTCAAACTAATTTTGTCCATGAACTTGTCAACTTTTGTTTGCAGAAGGTCACTAAATTATACCTGTTTCCATGTCAACTTTAGTAAGCAGTGTTCTCTTCACATACATTACCCAGTTGATTTCTGAGCTCTCTATGACATGCATAGCAGTTATCTCCTGTTGACTTTTTCTATCGATTCATTGCCCACAATTCACATACAAGCCACTGTTTTGGTTTTACGTAACACTGTAAGATTATTCCTCATTTTAGCTGTTGGAGACTAATTTTCTTGGTATGATTCTTGGACAGCTGCATCAGAGCAGCCCAACATCATAATTCTCAGCCTTGGCAGACAGTGTAGAACTTGGGGCAATGGGATAGCAGAACTGGAAATTAATCAACTGATACATGATCATGCTGGGGATAATGATGCCATTGTGTTTACAGATATGTCTGTGACAAGAAATCAGGTTGGGGCTTCTCTGCTAGGGTAAAGGGCAGAATTGTCACTGAACATAGCGGGGCTTACAAGATAACTTCCAGCATGAGAATGGAGGTAGGGGCAGCTACTGCAGCCTTAAGGTGGCTAACTGAAACTTCAGTAACAAATGCAGTCATTGTGTCAGACTCTCAGTCCATGCTTCAAAAGGTTCAAAATGGTTGGCTATGGCATAAATGGAAAACATTCATGGAAGCTTTGAATCTGCAGGAGCTGGTGTGGATTTACTGTCCTGGTCATGCAGGGATATGTGGTAATGAGAGAGCTGACAGACTAGCATCAAGAGCACCCTTAGTGGGGACACTAGATATGGATAAGGGAGAGACACTGAGAACAATTAATGGTCGCCTGTTAGAGAATGACACTGTAATAGATGAATCAACAAGGTTAAGACTGCTGGAATTTGGCATCAAACGTCAGGCTAGCAGAGATGGATGTATGAGAGGATGCACCGTTGTGTATACAACCAGCGAGCTACAGGAATAGTTAGCATTCACACTCTTTGATGTATACGGAGGGAGACTGAGCATCTATGGGTTTGCCCAGAGTGCAATGATGTCGATTCTGTTCAACAATAACAATAACACAATTCTCAATTTGCTGCAATATGTTGAGAATCCAGTGAAGCACACTAAGGTAAAAGATAAAGGATCCCGTTACAGGCCCATTGAGACATTTGGGAATATGGTGTTAGGCCCATATTTTCTTGACCATTGGCACAGTAGGGGTGATAAGCTCAGCATCACGCTGGCCGACTTAACCTTCCCAGAGTTGCTCTAGTACCCAATTCATGAGGCTAGGTCGACCGCAAAGCCGTTTGTGCCCAAAGACGTTTGCGGTCTAAAAAATCCCACCTCAACTGGGGATCGAACCACCATCACTGAGTTAGGAAGCCAGTGCACTAACCACTGCACTACCATACGTGATGATTTCTTGGGACCAATATTTTTCAGCTGTGCACTTTAGTAGAATAGAAGCATTGAAGTGGTGCAACAAGGTCACCAATGTAGAACTGATGACAAGAACCACGGGAATAGGAGACGCGAAGACGACGCTGGCGATGGTGAGGACACACATTGATGAAAACCTGTTGATAGCGTTACAAGGCAGGCCTCGATCCTATAATCCCCAGGGTAAGAGAGGCAGAGGTAGACCAAAAGACACATGGAGAAGACAACTGGAGACAAAGATGCAAATGAAGAGCAAGACATGGAAAGAACTTGTGCTGATGTCATATGACAAGGAAAGAACTTGTGCTGATGTCACATGACAAGGAAAGAACTTGTGCTGATGTCACATGACAAGTCTTGGCATGTGTTTGCTGAAGGCACATGCCCCTTGGGGAGTTAGAGGGCAGTGATGATAACTACAATCTGCCCCCAGTTGCAGACCACTGCCATAAAAGCATATTCAGCCAGGATAAAACACCTAGGGCTGATAGTAGCATCAAAGGCAGACCACATTTCACAAACATTAGGAATAACAAGTTATAGCAGGTCAATAGGATAGCGCTTAAAAGACTTACTTTCAGTACTCGGTCCCTCTAGATTTGTTTTGAGTGTTAAATATATATGTCTCATGGGTTCAGTGTTATTCAGTTATATGTTTGGAGTGAGGAAATATAATCAACTCAGTCTCTCACTCATAATATCCCCAAGATAACGCCAAGGACTGCTCACATATTTTATTAAACATCACACGTTGACATAAAATTAAATCCATCATTAATTCAGGCAATCGAACGATAAACTCAGTAGTAATCCATAGCACTTACAGTCTGAAATTTGTGCAAAACACTTGCATGATCTCTTGATTCTCATTAAGGCTTTAGACAATGCCTGTACATATTAAATGGTACACCAATAAGACCATACTCCCACTGGTCAAAAAATACATAAGCAAATCCCAACATGGACAACCACATAGACTATAGAACAGTGTAATAATAATAGCCCTTTCAGTCATAACTTACTTCGGGAATGCGCCCCTGAGGTGACAGCCTTCAGCTGCTTTTTTCCCCTAGTGTTCCTTCTGATGTTTTCTCCTCTCTTCTGCTTGCTGTGAGAGCTTATTTTTGCCCAATCTGAGGTGGCGTCATACAGAGCATGAACACTTGGTGCGATCTGCAGCTTCATCCTGCCAGGTTGCTGGATTTATGTCCGGTGCACTCATGTCTCTCTTGCATACATCTTTGAACCTCAGCTGTGGTCGCCCCACTGCTCTTTTGCCATCTGCCAGTTGTCAGTAGAGATATCTTTTGGGATGTGACCATCTTCCATGTGGTGGACATGGCCAAGCCAGCGTAGTCTGCGCTGTCTAAGCAGTGTATACATGCTTAGAAGGCTAGCATGTGACAACACCTCGGCATCTGTCACTTTGTCCTTCCACAAAATACCAAGGATGTGGCGTAGACACCGTACATAGAAGCTACTGAGCCTTCTTTCTTGCTTAGCATAGGTTGTCTATGTCTCACTGCCATATAGAAGTGTGCTGGTGATATACCGCAGCTTTGGTCTTCGTTGTGAGTTTCCCCAAACATGCATTGTGAGGCGGGCAATAGTAGCTGCAGCTGTGCCAATGTGGCTATTAATTTCTGTGTCCAGAGAGAGTTTGTCATTGATAGTAGACCCCAGGTATGTGAAGTGGTGCACCACAGCCAATTTATAGTTATTGATAGTGATAACTGGTCCAACCATCCACATCCTGACCCAGCACATTTGTTTTCTTTAGACTTATTGTGACAACAAAGTACTTTAATGCTTGAGTGAAGCGATTCATCAAGCTCCGAAGCTCCTGTTTTGCACTTTGAGAGACAACAGTGTACTTCAACAATATACAGATATCAATGACCATGTTACTATTTTTTACAATAATTTCAATTAAAAAGTTTGCTTTCTTTTCAAGAGGCCCATACCACCATTCAAAACATCAATTATTTCCCTTTCCAGTCCTTACGGAGCATGGAAACACCGCTACAGCTGGTCCTCTTGCAGGAAGCCTGCAGCAAGCAGTCACATGCTCTTACAGCTGTGGTTTCTGTGGCAATTTCTTTTACATGATACGGTTGACATGTCTTGTATCAGACTCACAATCCATGCTTTGAAAGATCCAAAATGGTTGGCTTCGACATGAATGGAAAACCTCCATAGAAGCACCGAATCTTCAAGAACTGATATGGATCTACTGTCCTGGTCATGCCGGGGTACGTGGCAATGAAAGAGCTGACAGTCTAGCTTCAAGAGCACCCATAAAAGGTGCACTGGCCATGGATAAGGAAGAAATACTGAGGTCAATTCATGATCGCCTATTAGAGAATGACACTGCAATCGATGAATCATCAAGGCTAAGGCTGCTGGAATTTGGCATCAAACGTAAGACCAGCAGGGATGGACGTCTCAGAGGACGCATCTGCCATGTATACAACCAGTGCGCAACAGGAACAATTAGCATTCATACCCTTCGACATTTGCTGAGGGAGACTGAGCACCTATGGGTTTGCCTGGAGTGCAATGATCTCGATTCTGATTAACATTAACATTAAGGTAGACAGCCCCATGCACCTCATATGTCATCTTGTACGACATGCCTGATGGTGCACTAGTTCTATTCTTTCTTTTGTTCTTCATAGATCCCCGGGAACTACGTGGGGCAAGAATAATACATACACTACTCAGAAGAGACCCCGATGCTATCACAAGAACAACGAAAGAGAGGCCGACCAAAAACAACTTGGCGGAGGACTGTGGAGGATGAGATGCAAAGAATGAACCAGAGTTGGGGCACTGTACGAAGGATGGCCACCGACCGAGCAAAGTGGAATCAATTTGTTGTTGCCCTACAAGACGCCACAAGGCGTGATGGCCACTGACTGCTTTGACGGTCAGCAGCTGAGGATCAAAGAAGAAAACAAACTGACAAAAACAAGATAGAAAATTAACAAAAATTTCAAAACCCAAAATTAAATCACGAAACTTATAAACTAAATGTAAATAAGATTCATACCCACTGAGCTTCCATAACTTGGTTTAACAGGGCAGATAAATCATGTTAAATAAAAAAAAAAAAATAATGCAGTTAGGGGCCAATATAACAGGAAATGCCCCTCAATGAATGGCTTAATTGTTGTGCTTTGTTAATATGACAACGCTATTCAATAAACTTTAACACTATGATCCTTTTACAGACTTTATCATGGCTTCTAGAGCATCCCACTGTTCGCTGGTCACCTCTTTGAGGTCTGTGAACAAGCCGGCTGTACATGGGTATTCCCCTCCATTGAGGCGGATTATCTGAAATATAAAAAGGTAACGGTAGTCCCGCAGCACAGATACTGCCATAGGTGGGTGAAGTGTTACAGACTTCAACTATACTAGGTCCAGCTTTTTGATGCGGGGGTGACCAGTTTCCCTTTCTCACTATCATTGCCTTCCCTAATTCAAGAGCAGAGTCAGGTACCCATTTACAGTTGGGTAGACTGGAGCATGTTGCTGCCAAGTTTTTGAACCCAGAACCCAGTAATTTTACTGAGATGTAATCACTAGCTAGTGGGTTTTCAATGGGAATGTTGTCAAAGTACTATTAAACATGGGGACACTGCACTTTTAAGTGCTGGAATGAAAGGGCTAGTCCGCAATTAGCCTATGTGAAAAATTCATTTTTCACCTTCCGTCACGCTGGGATCTACCGGGTAGATCAAGATCGACTGGTTGACGACCCCTGATTTACACAATGCAATGCACTTGTGCTCTGAGTTTATTCTCATGATGAGGATGCGTACAACAGGAGATAATATGCAGAATCTGTGCAACAGTGTATGATGTAAAGAATTTATGTGACAGCACAGTGTATAGAATTTTAAACTACATCAAAGCACATGCTCGTAAGGGGAGTGAAATTTTGGAGACTTCACCTTACTAGATAAGCTATCTAAAGATCTACTTTGATAAAAATCATGTTTGTTTTCATGTTCCAGAGTACCTGGAATTGAGAATAAGTGAAATTTTTATCTTGCCAGATGATCTGCAATTCCAACTAAAGCACGGCTGAAAATTCAAACTAAATGATATTTTACAGAATGCTAACTTCCTTTGAAACACAAACAACATTTTGTATCTTATACAGTTCATGAATTAAGTGAATTTTAATAACGTAGCTAGTGGGTTGTCACTGGGAATGTTGTCAAAGTACTATTAAACATGGGGACACTGCACTTTTAAGTGCTGGAATGAAAGGGCTAGTCCGCAATTAGCCTATGTGAAAAATTCATTTTTCACCTTCCGTCACGCTGGGATCTACCGGGTAGATCAAGATCGACTGGTTGACGACCCCTGATTTACACAATGCAATGCACTTGTGCTCTGAGTTTATTCTCATGATGAGGATGCGTACAACAGGAGATAATATGCAGAATCTGTGCAACAGTGTATGATGTAAAGAATTTATGTGACAGCACAGTGTATAGAATTTTAAACTACATCAAAGCACATGCTCGTAAGGGGAGTGAAGTTTTGGAGACTTCACCTTACTAGATAAGTCCAGTTTTTTTTTTTTAATGAACTGGAGTGACCAGTTCCCTTACTAGCTGCCTTTGCCCTCCCTAATTAAAGAGCAAGAGAGGTCTGGCAGCCTTAAAAACAATGGCTGCAGCGCACCTGGAGCAGAGACTACTGTCTCTCCTGCATCATCAGCTGGTCTTGTCTGTAATCGAGTATGGCCTGGGAATACGCTTGCTGTCAATATCACAGTGTGAACAACTGGAACGTATTCAAAATGAAGGTATGCGTGTAGTTTTGGGCTGTACGCGAGATACCCCCACTGTGATGATGCAGCACATGCTTGAATTGCTGTCAATTAGATCCAGATATACGATCGCCCAGGTAAAAGCGTATATGCGAGTAACCACAGACAGAAGGCATCCCCTGCATGGGAACATAACTGACATCAAAGGAGCAAGAATAAAGAGGGGGATGTCATGGATGGCGCAGGCAGAGGAGACTATTAAACAGGTGACCACAGTTGAAAATATATTCAAAGGAGATGAGTGGAGTAAGTCAGATGAGAGCTGGATGAACTACCGGCAAGTCATCATCAGCCTTGGTAGAGAGTGCAGAACTTGGGCCAATGGGGGAGCAGTGCTGGAAATTGATCAGCCTATAAATGTTTATGCTGGGGATGATGATGCCATTGTATACACTGATGGGTCTGTAATCCGTGGTAATAAATCAGGGTGAGGCGTCTCTGCTAGGGTAAAAGGCAGAACCGTTGCTGAACATAGCCGGGCTTACATGATAACAACCTCCAGCATGACAATGGAGGTAGAGGCAGTTACTTCTGCCTTAAGATGGCTGTATGAGACTTTATTAACACGGCAGTTATTGTATCAGACTCACAATCCATGCTTCGAAAGGTCCAAAATGGATGGCTCCGACATGAATGAAAACCTCTATAGAAGCATCGAATCTTCAAGAACTGATATGGATCTACTGTCCTGGTCATGCCGGGGTACGTGGCAATGAAAGAGCTGACAGACTAGCTTCAATAGCACCTATAGAAGGTGAATTGAACATGGATAAGAGAGAAATACTGAAGGCAATTCATGATCGCCTATTAGAGAATGACACTGCAATTGATGAATCATCAAGGCTGAGATTGTTGGTATTTGGCATTAAACGTAAGACCAACAGGGATGGACGTATGAGAGGACACATCCGGCATGTATACAACCAGTGCGCAACAGGAACAATTAGCATTCATAACCTTCGACATTTGCTGATGGAGACTGAGCACCTATGAGTTTACCCGGAGTGCAATGACATCGATTCTGATTAACATTAATATTAAACTATCTATAGGTCAAAAGGTCAAGGTAGTTCCACAGCAGATACTGCTGTAGGGGAGTAGAAGTGTTAGAGACTTCCCTTTACTAGGTCCCGAATCAAGAAGTGGGGTGACCAGTTCCCTTCCTTGCTGGCTGCCTTTTCTTTCTCTAATCCAAGAGCAAAGTCATCTACCCATTTACAGCTGGGTAGACTGGAGCGTGTCGACACAGTGAATCGAACCCGGCACATATGCCATGAGAGACCAGCTCTCTAACCACTCTGTCAATTGGACGCTCAATACAGTAATAAGTTTTAAATTCAAATCTGATGCTCAAAATTGAAAAAAAATTCAATTAAATTAAAAAATAGCATTAACTATTACTGTTTTAAGTTAAGCCTGTGTATTTTAATTAAAATCCTGCAATTATTTAAGCCAATAGAATTTAACTGTAGCGTATCCCCTTCAGTAGCCTCCCTTCAGTCATAACTGACTATGGGAATGATGTGCCCTTGAGGTGACTGCCCTCAGCTGCTTGCTTTTTTTTTTTATGGTCTGGTGTTTCTTTCAGCCTGTTCTTTCCTCTTCTGCTTGCTGTAAGAGCTTCTTTTCATCCAATCTGCGGTAGTGCTGTCAGGAGAATTGCCACTTGGTGCGATCGGCAGCTTCATCCTCCCAGGTGTTAAGTGAAAGATTTCCTACTGTTCTGTTGATCAATTCCTAACTCTGTCTAGGTTGATATTTAGTTTATGAAGTGGTTTTCGACAATTTCTTTTTCAAATGTTTGTACTAATTTTTTAATGTAAATTTTCATATTTTGATTCATGTTTTAACAGAAAAAAATCTGGTTAGTTGTATTTTTATACTCGTACTTTGAGTATGAAATCGAATTCTAACTCCCAACACTCTGAAAACTTGCAAATACTGAATGTCATCAAGCATGAATTATAAACTTCTCACAAAGGTGTCCAAGACCATATGATTTCGAACGACTTTCACTTTTATTTAACATAAAAATTCTATGTATTAACACATTACTCTTTTCAATTTTCATATTACAGCATGGATATTTGATCCCTCAAATATTCTTGCCACACGATACTTCAGATCCTGATAATGTTTATTCATAATCTTGAACCATCAGTTCAATATTCCTTTTTCTCCACATCTTTAATATAAGTCCGCTTAATTTATCATTCTTTAGTCCATTACTGACTTTCATAATTTATCCGCATAAATTCATTATATGCTTCTGTCCGCATTATACATTTACCGACATTTATACTTTTTTCGACACCATTTAACCATAGTCGATACTATTCGAAGGTTATACAAACCTGGTGAAATATTCACACACAATTCTGGCTATTATGCAGATTCCATATTCAGAAATTTCATATCCTTATGAAATATAATTCTAACACATTTCCTCGTAACGTTACTTATATTTTGGAGTCAATCTCAACTCATACGCATTGTATATCTGTATCATTCTTTACACTTTCAAGAGTGGACCCTGCCACAGTAGCGGACACCAACGGAATCCCCCTTTCTTCACGCAACCATGGACACTATCCCATCATCATTAGCTACCGTGCTTTGTCATGCAGTTAGCGTTTATCTGAGATACTTCATGGTGCGAAGCAATCATTCTAAGTATAACTTTATTAAGGTTGCCTCGCCCCATGATGTGCACTCAACATTAGGTTGCTGGATTCATGTCTCTCTTGCACACATCTCTGAACCTCAGCTGTGGTTGCCCACCTGGTTTTTTTTTTGCCATCTGTCACTTGTCTATAGAAAATTTCTTTGAGGATGCAACCATCTTCCATGCGGCGGACATGGCCAAGCCAGTGTAGTCGGGACCGTCTAAGAAATGTATACATGCTTTGAAGGCCAGTGCATGACAGCAACTCGACATTTGTCATTTTGACCTTCCACGGATGTGCCGTAGATACTGTCAATGGAAGGCATTGAGCCTTTTTTTCTTGCTTATCTGCTTAGTAGAGGAGAAAATAAAGGAAGGAAGAAAACAAAAAAGGAAGAAGTAATCTGTTGTCACCAAGAACAATGTCAGAGTTAAACAGATGTGGCCGTGCGGGTTCCACTTGGGACTGGAACGGCACCAATTAGTAGTATATGTAACCGTACCAGTCTTCCTTATCGAACTGGGCACGGTACCAATTAGTAGTATGTGACCGTTATGATCTTTCCTTTACTTGGGGCGTGAGTTTGTGGTGAGGTTTTCCCAACTGGCCTATCTGCCAGAGATTTTCCTTGACTCACTAATTTTCTGGTCATCCAGGTTCTTTGGTTTTATTTCCTTCATTTTGCAGATGTTTTAGATTATTTGAGGTAGAGCAAGGTAAAGTCTATGTTTTCTCAATATGAAAAATTCAAACAGAAAATGAAATCTTCAACAGTCTGCCTTTCATAAGAGTGCAACTTTAATACTTTCGAACAGCAAATAGTTGAATTTGACCACAACAAGAATTTGGCATTTCATATGTACAGCATCTTACATTTTATTTATTTCATCATGTCCACCAACTTAGGCGATATACTTTTTCCCTTTTAACTTTTCTGTGCATTTTTCTGAATATTCATTCCTCTGCATAGGAACTTCTCGTTCAAACTGTGTTCCTATCTTCTCTTATCCATTTTCTCGTCAAATCCCTTGGCTATTATTTTACTTTGTCGTTTTCTTTTCTTATGGTAAACTATGTAATTCAGCACGATGACAGATAAGTCTGGCAAAACCTGGGGAAAGTTTCATGTAAATCATACTCACTGTATCCAATACCATTTAGAAATACACAACATACTCTGGGCTTTTGCATCTTTAGAATCAAAATCTTTAAAAATGTATATCTTGAATTCCTCAAATATGAAAACTTGAGCTGGCAGAGAACAAGTCTTGCCCATCCACTCTTCTAGTGGGAACTAAACCTAGCTCTCTTCTGCCCGGGGAAAAAGAAGCTCGGCCGTTTTTTTTTATTACTTTGAGCTGTTATTGGCTCGAACTAATCACGTGTCCCCTCTAAACCAACTGCTTATTTCTACTATGGCAACGGATGGCATTTGTGGCCTGCATCTATTTCTTACGCTAACTACACCACTTCTCCCCCAATTTTAATGTTCGGAGTTAAATTTTTATTTCTATTATACTTATCGTCTGTTTCTTATAAAAATATCAGTCTACGTTTATATTTTATATACCTATAGTCTATTTTATACAAAATAGCGGTATACACGGCCACACAGAAGGTACATGCACTTTTTCTTACCTGACCGTTGACCCAGCTGGAGTAATCACTGACTAGGTAAGAAGCAAGATTAGCAAACTCTCCCACCTGTCCTAATCGACCAACTGGAATTTTCTCAATGAATTTATCCATGAAATTACCTGTGGGATCCAAGCGACTAAAGGCACCCTGAAAAAAATGGGTACATGACTTTTTTAGTTGTGGCTACCATGTGTAGATCTTCCAAAGAAAGGTAACAAACAATATTTTTCTTCTTTATACTTCCGTTCCCTGTGCAGCTCAAGTCTTCAACCATGATTCCAATCTTGTTCTTTCCACCCTTTCCTTGTTCTCCTATTTTTCTGTCTTCTCCATGTATTTTGAGATTGTCCTCTATTTCGTTTATTCTGGGTGGAAAAGACTTGCTTCATCAAAGTATACCCTAGTCATAGGTACCACAAAGTGATTGCACAGAAACACCAGAGAAAACAATGTAGTTTTGAAGCCCTTGGTAAATCATGAAATTTTGTACTTTATTTTTAAAAATAGGACAACAAATAAAAAAGTTATAGCATTTTAAAAAGTGTGGGGACTTCGCAACATTGAAAAAGTTACATCACACCAACTTCAGAACACTGCCGTCTTTTTAAATATAATCTTACAACTTTCTCTGACAAACAGCATATAGTCTGGAATATACTGATCACACAAAGAAAACTATAGGGCTACATCATGAATAATTATCAATATATTTGAGACCAAAAATTGCAAATATGCAAAACACATTACTGAAAAATATAGTTTGTTGAATGAAAGTCAATATTCACAACATCATATTTCAAAAAGTATAAAAGGTACAAGCTTTAAATTTGTACATATTAATCTGCATACTACACAAATATATCTCAATTTTTTTCAGAGGATTTAAACATCTATTTGTTCTTGTATAATTTTTTAAAATGTGTCCAGAGGCCAATTTGTCGCAGGGGAAGAAAAAAATGTGAAAATGAAGAAAAATTTTTTTTTTAAGATACTGTCCATATTTCATTTAAAAAAATTTGTAGGAAATAATTAACAACATCTAAACAATAATTAGCAACATCTAAACGCTATATTTTTTTTTAAAAACTGGTTATTAGTATTTAAAAAGACATTTTTTAACTGGAGAAGAATGATCATGGCGCACTCTTTCCCTGCGAGAGGGCAATGAAGCCTCAAAACCCAAATGCTTCAGAAGTCCAAAATACAATTCTTTGATATTTCCTGATAGTTTAATGTCCTTATCATTCAATATTAATTATCTGTATCTTACCTCTACACCTCACGGTAGAAGGGGAACGACTAAGTAAGTAAGTATCTTAACTGAGCCTTCAGATTTCTAAGGGCATTTCGTCCTTTACAAATTTTATCCACATCCTGCTTTATGGTGCACAGACCCCCTTGGCTTATGATTGTGTTATATAACTCTATCTTCTTCTCTGCATTTTTAATATCTTTCTCTTTTTACCTCCTATTGTTGTCAGTTATTCGCTGTTTAATTTTTTCTTTGACTGCCCTCTCTGACTCTTTACTCCGTTTTTTCCATTCCAGTCTATGTTTTGGGTTTTTCGTCGTCACTCTTGCATTCTCTACTTTTATTTTATCTGCTCCTTCCTCTTCTCCATTTCACTTTTTATCTGTTTGTAGTGTGTTACTTTGTGGTCTGTAGCTTTATGGGAAAAAAAAAAAAAAAAAAAAAAAACTACAAGCAGTCTACCTCAAGCCATGTTGCATTCCCATCCTCCTTCATATAATAAAGTTGTGCAAGAACCTTGTTTGTCAGATTGACAACTGGCACCTTTGGACGGGACGGCAACCCTTCCCAGTCATTAAAAATGGTTTTTCAAAGCATCGAAGTAGGAGTCATCTGGAACAATAAAATTCCAGAAGTTATTTTTTTTTTTTTTTACATGTATAGAGAATTACATGTACTATTACTATTAATGGCTTGTTCTTGTTCAGAGTTTCTTCTTGATTTTTTTTTTTTCATATTATTTGGAATTGAAAACAATATGTATCCTAATTACATACATGCCACACGCTATGGTTTACCCATAATCTGTACGGGGTGTTTGCGTTTTCAGATGTGTACGGGCCGTACATACCGTCTGTACGGGTTTTTTCGCCTAATTATTAAATATACATATAAATCGACCGTTTTGTGCCACTACACAATTTTCCGTAATTTGCGTCATGAGATTCGGCGAGATTTTAAGCCAAGTGGATAAATAAAAAAAATAACCAATGAAAATCAAGCTGCCTATTTTTCAATTGCCGCGGGATGTGCGTGGAGTGTTCATTCACAATTTTTCGCTAAAGCTAGCGCGAGGTTACTGATTATTTGAACGATTACGCAGCACTGAGTCGAGCCTATTGTTTAGGATTAATTTCCAGTTTAGTATTGGTAAGTAATTCATTTTTAAAAAAAAGTATTAGGCCTACAATAACATTGTTTAGATGAAGTTAGATTTAACTGTCAGATAACTTAGGCCTAGGCTATGCTTTTTTTCCCGTAAGATTTAGCATAGCCTAATTTATTATTTACGGCTGCTTAAAAAAAGGCGAATACCACTTCATATTATTTGATTTCACTAAAACTTGTAGAAAGTGCGTAAGAAATGTAAATTTGAATAATAATACAATACAAATAATGGGTAATATCGGAATGACGGTCGCCGAACGATCTACATGTATTTTCGTACCATTTAGGCTAGTAACACTAACCTTAAATCTAAATGGTACGAAAATACATGCGAAGCGTTCGGCGTCCGATATTACCAAATTATGAAACTGAAGAAAAAAAAAAAACACACACACAAAAGCAAGGCAAATTTGCATCTTAACCCGATCAGAGAAAAGTTTAGCCTATTTGGAGTTAGGCCTACTTCTCGTCTTAGTTTTAATTTCGTTTCTTTAAAAAAACAATGCGATTTTGCCTTGGGTGATCATCATTACGGTCAACTAATGATTTAGGCTAGGCCTATATTTATTAAATAATTAATTACTATCAATGTTTGATTGACACTAAAAGTCGTATGGGTAGGTCTATTTAAAGCTACCAGTTGGGCTATAGGCCTAACGGCTATTCCAATTATTGAAGTTTGAAAGAGATTAGTTGCGCCAGTTTATATTTTCATTGCTAGCTTTTATATATATATATATATATATATATATATATATATATATATATATATATATATATATATATAAATTATAATATATATATATATATATATATATATATATATATATGATTTAAGATTAGTAAACCTAACCCAAAATGCTTATTACTGGTCTCTTTAGACCTATACTTTTATTAGGCACTATAGAACAGACACCAAACTGTTCTTCATTTCCACCATAAATTGTACTAATTTTTTTTGCAGAAACAGACTAAATGATGATACAGTTACTGCATTTCTACAATGCAAAATAAATTCTAACTCCTGTTGTTTAGGTTTTAAAGCAAGTGAAGACATGCTTAAGGTAGTAGGCTACCTTGATAGGGTAAAAAACTCAAATTTTCCTTTCAGAATCAAACAATCTTGGGTATAGTGTTAGTATGGACTTAAAATTTTTGTCCACATAATGACCTCATTAATTATGCAAATTAGCTATCCAATATGGCCGCCATAGTGAATAAATTATACACCTTTTTCAAAACATCATAACTATGTTATTTGTACAAGGATCTGACTGAAACTTGGCAAATTGATTCATTATATATAGCGTGAGGTCATGAACTAAAATGACAGAGATTGACAGAAAGGTTAATTTTTAATGAATTTTCAAAATTTATATTTCTGGAATGTTTGATATTTGTGCCTCATTATATATGCATGATGGTCATAAAACTAAAACTTTGAATTCAATTGTATCCATTTTAGGTCAGAATCTGTAAGATTATATGACAACCAACTGTGTTAATTTTCATGTCAATTGAATGTATATATTCAGAGATATCTTGTTTCAAAGATCACGAATTATGCTAAAAAGACAATTCCGAGAAAACAAAGAAAAACAGAAAAAGAACTCACAAAATGAAGTTTAATGAGCTCCTATTGAATAATGGTCTCCTTCTACTGCAGCAGCAGTGTCTTTGAATCCCCTTTTCAGTGCTCCCAGGGTCTTTCCATTGCAATGTCCTTACTTGCTGAATAGATCCTGTGCAGCGTTCTCCTGTAAGCTTTCTTTGCCATTGGTTGACTTGTGTTCATGTATATTGAAAAATTCTGCAATGCACTGTGGCCTTTCCCAATAGAACGCACAAATGCCACCATTCGCACATTTACTTCTTTGTGTTTGTGAGTAGCTGGAGATGAAACATCAGAAGTATTGAAATTGGCATTCCATTCGACACAGTTTGTGCACTTGATACTGATTTCATGACAAAAGCCATCCCGAGTCTCTTCGACGATCTCACAGGTCAGTGAGTACTGATAACATTTGTCACATCTAAAGTTAGCGCATAAAAACCCAAACAGCAGTTTTACATCCATAAGGATAAACACATTTCCTCTGTTGTCATTTTTTAGCTTGTCCTTCACTTTCTTGGACCTTTATTTTCTTTGCTGAGGAGCACAGAGGCTTTATAGCGTCACTATCGACAATAGGTGTCTCATTTTCAGGCAACGGTTTGTTGGTGTACCTATTTCCAAGGAACTTACTTTGTCTTATTTCCCATTGTGAACAAAAGAAGCTCTGCTAACTACTATTATACAGAATCAGTATAAAACTAGAAATAAATAGAGTTGATGTGGGTGAAAATGCACAATGCATGTAACAAATGCTGAAATTTACGATCAAAGCTTTCTAGACACACACTTTTGAAAAATTCATAAGAAATCATTGAGTGATTCCCCTTGGAAAAGTTATAAATATCTTTTTCCTGTTGCCTCAGTATAATTATAATTTCACAGTTTTACAATTACGCACCTTCATGTTGGGTCATTATTCACATGGTAACCAACTATAAACATTGGTTGCTATGCAAATCACTCAAGGGGGTGTGTGTAGAAAAATACTGATTCCTATCATACCAGAGTATCTCTAAGCTTCTATGAATTATTTTTAGGACAAGAACATGTTGACGATGATTTAAAGAATGAAAATTGTTGGATTTTTATTTTTTAAAATCTTTTGTGGGTAGCCTACTACCTTAAAAAGGCATAGGGCGCATGTCACTATGATGGTGCAGAACCATCTAATTGAATATATTTTTACATGAATTAACTCTTTTGTTACGTTTTTCAGTCTTTGTACAGGTTTTGCGTGTCTTTGTACAGGGTTTTTGGATTTTTTGTACAGGTTTTTCATGTCTGAGGTGTGGCATGTATGTAATTATAACCCATTAGAGGTTGAACGGGATATTTTTCATCCTTAATTTTAAAAAAAATATATATTATATATCTTATTTTCGGGGAATTTTAAGACTATCAACTAGTGCCTGCTAGTCCGGACATTTCAGTACAGCATCAGCTACTTTAATTATGACATTGTCCGGTTTCCTAGCCTTGACTCGATATGTCGGCCATTGGCATTGGGCCTTGCGATATCATTCGCTTTTGAGATCATAATTCACCCTATTATGTTGCAAAAGAAACCTTCATTTAATTACCAATTAATCAAAACATGCATTTTTTTTATTCAAATTGGTAACGTTCTTAGCTTTTCAAGCTCTTGAAAAAATTAGATTGATGTGCGAATGTCTGAAGTGGTAATAACAATTCAATCCACGTTGTTACACAAAAACTGTGCGATCGTGTTAAATTGCTAAATAATATTAAAACTTTTGTAAATTTTACATTTGAAGTTCAAAACATTGTTAATAAGTGATATACTTACGTATAGTTAATCTCAAATCAGAAGATATGATGTTTGAACATGAGCCAATATAAGTGGCGTCCTGATCTTGATCGACATTGGGAGTTATCACGGCCAATGGAACAGCCTCGCTCTCTATCCTTCACTAAAATTCTAGGCCTAACTTGAGCGATACAGAACTTACTCAAAGTCAATTCGCTCCACCAGCAAATATCAGAAGTCTTTAAAATTTCACACGAATAAAGGAAAATGGCTCCCAAATCTTCTCATACATTGCAAACAATTATAACACCATTTAAAATGTCAAATCTTGTAAAATTTCAACTTCACTTCGAAAAATCGATGTCTTCCACTTTGTTTTCTACAGCGTGCATTATACGAAATTAAAGCTATGCATCTGCCCATCCTAATGGTGAAAACCGTATGCAAATCAGACGTCTGCTGGTCAAGCTAGTGCCCTAGATTCATAGAGAGTGACGCCAACTAAAACTTGGCCGCCATTTTCGGCCGTACCCGTATTGCAGGAAAATGGACCCAATCACGAGTTTCAGACCCAATTTGCATTTTCGTTTAGGTTAGCTAATAATTTGAAATAAAATTAGATGCAAATACAGTAGCACATATTTGTACTATTATTTGTATTTCAACTAACAAACCAAAAAGAAGAAAACTAGTTTACTTACCGGTTTATTGAAAAGAATCAGTTGCGTGGATTTTTAACACATACTCCGTTGAATTTTATATTCCGTTAGAATTCCACTATTTAGCAACAATTATTCCGTTAGAGTTGCAACACTTAGCAAAACATACTCCCTTCAAATTGAACTATTTACCTAGTTTGACATGTGGAAACTGGTGAATGACTGTTGTAGACACTGACAGTTTTACTAGATCCAGATAATCACATCAGTTTATGTTTTCATTAAAAATGTGACTACGTACAGATAGTTTTAACAAAATCTAATTACATATTTTGGACCGGAGATTTTATTATAGTTTTATTATATATATATATATATATATATATATTATATATATATATATAATATTATATATATATATTTTATATATATATATAATTATATATATATTATATATTTTAATATTTATTAATATATACATATTATATAATTTTTATTATATAATTTTGATATTTTATATATTATAATTATACAATTATATAATTTATATTATATAATTTTGATATTTTATATATTATAATTATACAATTATATAATTTATATTATATAATTTAAAATTATATAAAATTTATATTATATAATTTTGATATTTTATATATTATAATTATACAATTATATAATTAAAAATTATATATATATATATATATATATATATATATATATATATATATATATTATATATATATATATATATATATATATATATATATACAATTATATGTTATATTTATAATATATATATTTTTTTAAATATAGAAGAGGTAATATACATATATAATAATTATAATTTGTATTATTATATAATAATAAATAATTTATTAAATAATGTTATATAATTTTATTATAATTAAAAAATATTAATAAATTAATAAAAATATAAAATTTTATTACATTATATCATTTTATATATTTAAATTATATAATTATAAAATTACTATTATATAATTTAAAATTATATAGATTATATAAAATATATAATCTTATAAATATAGAAGAGGTGTTAAGAATAGACAGACCTAGGGAACTGCATAATATAGTCAAACAATATTTATCATGAACAAATGTTAATATTAGTGTCTGGGAATGTGAAGGTCTGATGCTGTTCTTACAATGCATATGACTTTTAACAGATGAAAGTCAATTAAATATCTGTTAAAGTCAGTTATATAACTGGAACCACCAGGCCTTTACACCCCTCCATTTTAATATAATTCTTGTTCAGAGTTTCATCTTGATTTTGTTTGTTTTTTGTTTTTTTGTTTATTGATTTAACGTATTAGCATAATTGTGATTGTTCCTATTTACAATGATTTGACAAATGTGATGCCACTTTCTCATCGGCAGTTGTTCATATTATTTGGAATTGAAAACAATATATATCCTAATTATAACCCATCAGAGGTTGAACAGGATATTTTTCTTCATTAATTTAAAAAAAAAAAATCTTACTCGACGCTTATTAACCTTCTAGCCCTGGTATTGTCTGGCCGAAAATGGCGTCTACGTCGTTCAGCCTCGTTTTCGATTCTGACATAGTTGGCGTCACTCTTTATGAAGAATCTAGGGCACTAGGTCAAGCGAAACCCGTTTGAATGAAGCCGGGTGAGGCAAAAAAGCCGAGAGTTGGCCGCGCGCCGGGGCCAACTATGCGTAACATTGCTGTTTGTTTTTATTAGTAAAATAATACTTCAATAACTTTTATTATTCGGGAATTAATACATTTCAAAAGAGAAGAAGATAAAGAGTAAGGTGATGTAAATTTTATTACAATCCGCTTAATAGCAAAGGGACAGTGACGACTTAAACTTGACGAATTTCCCTCAGTTTTCTCCACTTTCGTCCGTTTTCAACAGCTCGAAGCGGGCACTTTGTGGTACCTAATATCACCATGGATTTTGTTTTAGAGCTGCTTATGACCATGTAAAGACATTTCTGAAGGAAAAAGTCTTGTCAGGCAGCAATTTCCAAAACAATCCAGTTTCATCAGCATTAAACACATCAGCGGAATTATACCTAATCATGGCTGGTTTTAGCACCTCTTCCGTCCATGACTCGGTAGTCGTTTTAACAGAATGCCTTTCCACACACAAAGCTTTGTAAGTAATGTTCTGCCGTTTTTTAAAACGACCCAACCAGCCAGGACTACATTTCCAGCCAGTCCGACCTTCCAGAAGTGCTAACTCTTCTGCCTTTGCAGTTAATATAGGTCCATTTATAGGAACATTTGCTGATCTCGCCATGGTGAACCATTTTAGGAGTGCCGTGTCAACAACATCACACGCCGCTTTCGGTTCTTCATTCTGTGACAATCAACTTGTCCACCATAAAACATTTTTCTGTACCGATCCTTATTTTTTATGATTCCTGAAAGCGTTGATTTTGGAATGTCGAATTCCTTTGCTATTTCCATTTTCTTTTTGCCACTATTTTCCACTTCTTGTAATAGCTCAATCTTTCTTTTCAAAGATATTGATTTTAACTTTCCAGCCATTTTTAGAGGGGAAATAACTCAAATTCTAACACCGACGAAGCGCGCAATTTCCGAAAATAGCCGAAAAGTTGTACAAATGTCCAGGTACTGTATTTGAAAAAAGTTCGTCTTAAGCAGATCAAATTATATAGTCGGGACACGTTTAATCGTTCGGCATATCCGAAAATTCGTGATAAACGGATTCCGCTTAACCGGACATTTTTTACAAAGACAAAGAAGAAAAATTGCCGGGGATAAACAAATTGTTCTTCACAACAGAAATTCACCACATCTGAGATCGCCTTAAGCGGTCTGCACTGTAATGGTAGCCACCGCGTAATCAAATCATGCAGTGCAGCATAACGTAAATGTGTATGGTGTAATTTTGTAATTCACCTTTGTGATCAAGAATAACTTTACATGCCAGTCGTGCAAGGTGATATGTGCCATTATCTGCATCACAGTGGTGTAAATGATAAATGACTGGTGACCATGTAAACGTTTATGAATTTAGATTAAACTTCACTTTATTATCCTCTACGGTTTTTATGCCTTGTCCCTGACAAAAACTTGTGGTCGTAATTTAGGCTGTTTCTTTATACCAGTAAAACTTAAACTACACATTTTTCATTCATCTTACTGTGTATTAGTCTTACTGCAATTGTACTTATTTTCTTATAGTCCAGTATACTCAACTATGTAAGTAATTAATATCAGTTCTGTATCTAATACTAATAGCTTCAAGCTGGCCACTGCTTTCTTTGAACATATTCAAGTTGACGTCTTACAGTCTACGATGAAATTCTTTATCTTCATTTCACCCAGTTTGAAATACCTTAAGGAAATTACAGTTGACAACACATCCCTCATCTGAAACCACTTAACAACATCAAAATCCCAAGTTATGTACAATCGTATGTCCCTTATGTAACCGCGCCATCTTGTCAGCCATATTGTCTCCGTGGTTCACCCATCTTGTCAGCCATACTGTCTCTGTGGTTTAGTGCCTTTTCACCACATTATCTTCAAGAAGAAGATTTATTACAAGGCCACAATAAAGCCTACAAATTAGTTGTGTTTTTGCTCTAGAAATAGCTGTGGGTTATAGTTGTTTTTCGTGCCTTTGAGAGCATCTAAGGCGAGTATTATTTAAGTGGCCAAATTAATACGCGCAGCAAGTTTAGTGATTCGCCCTAGGGCTTATATAAAGAAATAGCGAGCGGCAAACCTAGACCAACCTGATATAACCAACAACTCCATGTACATGGTAGATGGTTGAAAGGGGCGTGCTACAAAGAAAAGTAGCAAACACCTAAAAAAAAAAAACCTAGACACACCTCTCTCAGACCACTTCCGTCTACTACAGGGTAACACGCATTTTTGCTTACCTCAAACCACACAAGCCTGATACGTCCTTTTTAGGACGAGACACAGTGAAGACATCCTTCGAACTACACAAGTTCTCAGATAAGTTGATATTTTTTATCCATCTTCAGTGTTAGCTTATTGCAGTTAATTTTAGAAATTAAAAATAATAGAAATTAAATAGCGCCACGTGGCAATTCTTTGAGTGAGATCAGGCAGCCATCTTGAAAGACATATTTAAGTGGTGAATAATTTATACTTTTGTTGTTAGTATTAGAGTAGGCCTATTGTAGTTAAGGTTAAGTATTAGGGGACTAATTAATTTAAAAATCGTAGTGGGGAAAAGATATATATAGGCCTAACAAAATAAGCCAAAAGCCAAAGATTACATATAATAATATTCAATCATCAGAATATAATTCAAAGACAACAAATAGGCCTAGTAGCAAACAAAAAGACAGGGAAAATAACCAATGGTATTCACCAGAAAACAGTCCGAGGAAGGAAAAGCGATGGCCAAAACTCCAGAAAAAGACAAAACTTTAAACCGGACAGAAAGAAACAGGACCACGAACCCTGAAATCAGAAAAACAGAACTAAAGGACACGAGTGAAACAATAATGGAAAATCGGGAAGGAGGCGCGGAAGGAAAAACAGCAAAAAGCAGAATCAACAAAGGAGAAAGATCAGGAACCAGCACAGCGAACGGAAAGAAAGGACCCAGGGAAAAGAATAATCAGGACAGCCAGGTAAACGCGGACAAAACAAGTCATGAAACCAGAAGAGAGGACAAAGAAGACTCCAGCCGAAAGGGAACCCCCCAAAAAGTGAAAATAACACAAATAGCTGGAACGGAAGCCACGCTTCGATCTCTCCTGGACGACAAAATTCTGGTGATCCTAGAAAAAAATCATCGACAAAAAAGCCATTGCCAAATTGCAGAAACATAACAGTGGGATAATACTCACACTAAATGTAACAGAAAAAACCAAAAATTTACTGCAAGAACTACGGGACAGACCAAGGATGATTCAACTGGCCCACAACATCAAAATACAAATAGAGATGTTAAAAGAAACCAGAAAAAGTGTGATAAAAGGCATAAACCCAACCCTGACAGGGGAGGAAGTGTTAAACAATCTGTCCAAACTTAACCCAGATTTAAAGCTGGTGCACGTTGAACGTATAAAAGTGAAAGGGAGTATAGTAACCCCAGTGATAGTGATTACAACAGAAGGTAGGGAACCCCCCAAGACGGTACTATTTGGGAAAGCACAAAAAAACACAGAAGCCTTCATTCCACCAGTGCTGCAGTGCTCCAACTGCATGAAGTTTGGCCATGGCCGACAAAGTTGCAGGGGGAAGGCAGTATGTAGGTTTTGTGCGGGGGCACACCCTTTCACACAATGCGAAAAGGCAAAGTCAGATACTATTATAAAAAGGAAAATGCAAACAGAAAATGCATTAATTGCAAAGGAAACTATAGCGCCAGATTCCAGGGCTGCCCAGTATATCAGCAGACCAAAAAAGCATTGAGGGAAGCTATAACAACCCAAACCCCTTTCAAAACGGTCATTAAAGAATTAAGGAAAATGATAGGCTACTTATACGAACAATAAAGTTATAAAAGAAATTAAGAGTGTGCAAGAAGATGTCAAAATGATTAAGTCACAGATGGCAAAAGAAAGTAAGAACAAGTTAGAAAGTAGTAAAATAGTACCCAAAAACCAGTCAGATGATTCAACTACATCCTCGGATGACACAAGTGCACTGAAAAGTGCAGAGGCATTGCTTCAAGAAGTGAAAGCCATACAGCACCATATTTCCCAGGATATAGCTAATCTGACTGTACTGAAAGAAGAAAATGAAATGATACTAGTCAAACTGTCCGAACAAAAAGAAGAAAGTGAAATAATACTAAAAAGAATGGAAAGTGAAAAACAGGAGATTAACATAGGGAGAGAAGGGAATGTAGCATTGGATGAAAATAGGAAAGTGGTCAAAAAGAACAAAAGGCAACAGGAAAACAAAAGCAACCTAGAAGAAACTATCAAAGAAACTATCAAAAAACATTTTGAGGCACATTTACCACACTTAGCGGAAGAAGTTAGGGATATAATGACAAGTATAAATAGGGATTTTCTTGAGAACTTGATGGATAGTGGGTCCACAAGTACAGGAAATGCAGAATAAGAGCAAATTTGATAGTTACCAAAATAAAAGGTATACTAGATGATGTTAAAATTCAATTTAGAAAGATTTAGAATTATCCAGTGGAATTGTAGGGGTATTAAAAAAAATTTTGCACCCCATACTATCAGAGACTGGAGGAAATACTGATATATATGCTCTTCAAGAGACCCATTTAAACCCAAATAATAGATATAGTTGTAAGGGCTTTAAGATACTTAGACACGATAGGAAAGAAGGTAGAGGAGGAGGTGTCGCAGTCTTAGTTAGCAAAAAATTTAAAATCATAGACTGGGAAGTATTTAATACAACCAATATAGAAGGTATCCAGGTTACTATAGCAGCTGAACCAAACAATCTAACAATTCTAAATGTATATGCTAAAGATGGCACAATTAAAGATGAAGAAATACTAGCCATAAGCACCAGACTAGGCCCCAAAACAATCATAGTAGGCGATTTTAATTCCCATCATTTTGCATGGGGGGGACAACATGCAGATAATGCAGGAAAATGCCTACTTGACTTCATAGAAAACAATGAACTACTAATACTAAATGATGGATCTGCAACTAGAATTAATCCACAAGCTAATAGGGCAGACTCAGCAATAGACATAAGTATAGCAACTAACAACCTAGCGAATGTAAATTGGGAAGTGTTACAAGACACAAACTCAGATCATCTGCCCATTGTAATAACCATGCACGAAAATGTCATTCTGATGTAAACTCACGACGTATAAAGTCAATGATGCTTGTAACAGCTAGACGTTTTTCTGTATCATTTATTGTGGACGCCACAGTGACAAAATGTATACGCGAATATGTAGGTACATCAGACAGTCATTATCACAGCAACAATGTCAGTATAGCAATGGACGGTAGACAGCATCATAACAAAGGTGATTCACAGACATGTCAATACATTATAAGGCTGTAATGTAGTCGGGAAAATTCTCCATCCCTTTCTATCTTAGCCAGAAGGTAACCAGATGTATGAGATCAGTTCACTCTCCTTAATCTGACTTCAGCAAGACAGACACGTCTGCCGAAGTATAAATAATGTCCTCAAAAATATCCTCTAGTTAACAAAGGTTTTCCAAGCCTAGTTCATTTAACAAAGTAGCAAGTAATGGTCCTTGGGACATGCATCAACCGATGCAGTACAATACAGCGACATGTGAGCTGGGAAAACATCTCGTGACGACGACTTTCGAAGACAGGCTATGAATCGAAATCGCTCACGACCAAAAATCGATAGAGTTAATGGAAAGTCAATTTACCTTGCCTTCAGGAAATACACAAAAATATTATGCCTCCCGGCATGTGCAAATACACTAGAGGTATTATCTCGAATAAACGAAATATCCATAAGAGGACTTTCACATTCCTGACAGAACAAAAAAATAGCGGAGATCCTCTTTCAGCGAGGCATCTTTCTCGCCATTCAAATCGCTCACTCCACTGGTGGGCGGAAATCGATCGACCAAGAAGCAAGACCAGTCATGCGCAGTCCAGCGCAAAATGACCACAGCTCAAAACTTAACTGCATTCAATACCAACGCGAGAAGACAAATGCTTACCGAGAAAAGTGACTATAAATTTCAAGCAGTTGTTGCCCTTGCGTTATAAAATAGATATTGTAATAAAACGATGTTGCGAGAATTTCTCACGCAACATATCACCACCTCCTCCCGATAAAAAAAATGTGGAACATATTTTTTTTTTTAAATATCAAAGAGCATGCGATAAGCGGCTCAAAACGCACGAATTATGCGCTGATAATTAATTAAATTGCCTAACATGAGGCTAAATATAGAGTGTCTGGTGAGGATATACCTCAACAGAAAAATAAATATGTCTCAAAAAATATTCAGATCGGGGAGGTGTCACCAACACACATCACGTTAGCATGTAAACACAATATACGTATGCAAGTTACCATAATCACCATTAAACAGCATACTCTAATATTGTCTTTAAAAATGGATGTACAAATCTGATAGGAAAATTTAATTAGTACATTATTTGGCATGTAATGACATAAGTACATAGTAAAGTTAAACTACATGACGATCCAGGACATATGCTCTGGCATTCCGAGGGTAAGTACACAATCTAGAACTCGTCATGCTTGATACTAGTAAGGTAAGTCCTCAGCTCATCAATGACATTCTGAGAAAGTACAAGCATTATAATGCTAATTAATAACTAATATGCTTCATAAGGTACAATACATTATTAATAATTGTGGCTGTTTAGTAAACTAACGGCCCTTATATTAACCACTCAGTCCTCCTCTATCATCTTAAAAAACGCACAGAAGAAGATGATAACAAAGCACGATAGTGTGTACATATAAAGTGAGTACAGATGTGCTAATCTATTGTAGTAATATAGGTGTGTTATGACTCTGTAATATATAGGAATATAGGACAGAAGTATTAGTTGGAGTCATGTGGGCATCTAGACAAAATGTCAGCCATCACATTATCCGCACCACGGATAGCTCGTACCGTGAAGTGAAAAGGTTGAAGAGCTATAGCATATCGAGTGGATCTCGAACTCTTCAAATTCTTAGTCTGAATAGCTGTAAGAGCTTTCTGATCAGTCTCTAGAATGAAATGTGCGCCCAGGAGGAATCTTTGTAGTTTTAGAATTGACCAAACCATCGCTAACAACTCACGGTCTAAAACCGAGTAGTTCCTCTCTGCCGCATTTAGTTTTCTAGAAATGTACATAACAGGATGCAGAGTATTTGCATATTCTTGCATCAGTGCTGCTCCAATCCCAGTGGATGAAGCATCACTCCGAAGAACAAAAGTCCTATCAAGAGTAGGTAATCTTAAGATGGGAGGAGAAGAAAATATATTCTTGATTTGGTCTAGTGAAGATTGGCATTCTTCAGACCAACGGACCAGATTAGGCGAACCTTTCTTCAACAATGTTGAGAGAGGTGCCATGATCGAAGATAAATTTGGAATAAATCTCCCATAAAATTGAATTAAACCTAAGAGACTCCTAACTTGTTTCTTCGTTTTAGGAACAGAGATGTTCAGTATTTTGGAAGTATTGTGGTCTTCTGTCTTCAAGAGACCATGACCAACACGATGACCCAGGAAAGAGATTTCACCAAAACCAACAAAAGCTTTAGAAGGTTTTGCTGTCAAATTATTCTCACGTAGAGTGGACAGTAAGTCATATAACCCTAAATAGTGATCTTCCCAGGTATCACTGAAGAGACAGATGTCATCTAAGTATGCGATGACATCCGAACGATGTGACAGAATTCGACGCATCATGCGAACGAAAGTGGCAGGGGCGTTCATGAGACCAAAAGGCATAACATTCCATTGAAATAGACCCCTAGGTGTAGAAAAAGCAGTAAGAGGTTTGGCATGCTCTGCTAAAGGCACTTGCCAATAACCTTTAGACAAGTCAAGTTTAGTGAAGAATCTAGAATTAGAAAGTCTAATCAGTAGATCTTCTAACAAAGGCATCGGTTCAGCATCGAACTTTGTGACCTGATTCAATTTGCGATAATCAACGCAAATTCGTATGTTCTTATCCTTCTTCCGGACAATAACCATGGAAGAAGAATATGGTGAAGTCGATGGTTCAATTATATTTAATTGAATCATTTCATCCAATTCCTTTTCCACCTGCGACTGAAAGTGTATAGGAATAGGATACGGCCTAACCCTAATTGGATTATTGTCGGTAAGAATTATGTCATGTTCTATGACATCTGTGTGTCCAGGAATGTCAGTGAGAACATCCTGAAATGTTTGTAACATCGACGAGACTTGTCGATGTTCGTCACCAGAAAGATTAGGAGAAACAGAAACGTTTTTCCAAGATTCCGTGGAATGTAATGGAACCACTGGAAGGGGAAGGTTGACATCAGAGAAGGTAGCTTCCTCATCCTGTATGACAGACAGGGATGAATAATGACCGTGAGGTGCAGGAGCATCATCCGTTGCCTGGAAAATAGGCAGCAAATAGTCCGGACGTTCGTGAAATTCCGAAAGCATGTTTATGTGGAAAGTTTTATGCTTTCCATCAATATCGACCACATAGTCAACATCGGAAACCCGAGAGAGACTATTGCATACGGACCTTTCCATGCAATAAGAAGTCTATTTTCCCTACTGGGGAGTAGGACGAATGCTTTGTCACCTGGACAAAGTTGTCGTAGACATCTATTCTTGTTAGCAAACTGCCTTGCCTTCTCTTTAGCAATTTCTGATGAAGCAGTTGCTAGCTTACATGCCTCAATGATCTTTTGTCTAAGAGCAATGACATACTCATATGAGGATTGAGTTTCATCGCTAATATCATCGGCAGTGATGAGATCGTGTAATAAAGACATAGGGCCGCGTGGACGCGCGCCAAAGACAAGTTCGAAGGGAGAAAATCCTGTGTGTTCATTAGGGACTTCTCTATAGGCAAAGAGAGCCGCGGGTAAAACCCTGTCCCAATCTTGAGGATGATCTTCAGTTATCTTACCAAGCAAAGTCTTGAGCGTTCTATTCAGACGCTCAACTAACCCATTAGACATAGGATGGTAGATACTACTGAGAGATCGTTCAATATGTAAGGTAGACATTACCTGTGACATAGTGTCAGATATGAGTTGAGTGCCATGGTCTGACAATATTTCTCTGGGGAACCCCAAGCGAGAAAATATCAACCAAAGAGCATCTGCGATATCTGTAGTAGATATGCTCTTAAGAGGAATAGCCTCTGGCCAACGTGTGCACATATCGACACATGTAAGGATAAACTGATGTCCTCTGGCCGACTTGACCTTAAAAGGGCCAATAATATCTATGGCCATTTTCTGGAACGGCCGAATAGGAATGTCAGCAGCCTGGATAGGCGCAGCATGTCGTGGTCCTCTAGATTTGACCTCCTGACATACCTTGCATGATCGGCAGTAAATACGAATGTCCTTATTGACAAAAGGCCAAAAGAAAGCCGCAAGGACTCTCGACTTCGTACGGGCAAAACCCATATGTCCAGCACATTGCGAGTCATGAGCATGTTGCAATATTTGCACTCTCATGCTCTTGGGAACAAGAATTTGCGAATGTGCCGACGTAGTCGAATCTTGTACCATACGTACAAGTACGCCGTTTCTCATTGCAATCCAAGATTTTCTATTTGTATCCTGATTCGGATCACCTTTCTTCGCAAGAATGAAGAATTTTTTTAAAGAAGGATCTTCTTCTTGCAATTTTATGAAAGAGTCACGAGTAATCACTAAGTGACTATCTTGGCTATCAACTCCATTATCACTATTCAGTGAAGTTTCGGGTGTTTGTAGAGCTTGTGCTCTTGTAACCACTGCATTTGTAGCTTGCATGTTATTATCTTCCCAAGCAGCAATCTGCTGTGGGGTACACTCCCTAACTCCGTGAATACGACCAATAATAAGGTCCGCAATAGGATTAGGTAAGAGACAAGCATGCACATCTCCAGTAAAGAAAGGAGTGGCAATGCGAATTACAGCAGTAGGATATTTTTCTAGAGTGCCGCCAAATGTGACACATTTAATAACCCTTCCTGTAGCACAAGATGGATCTACAAGCGATTGTCTAACACCAATAGTGGTGCATCCGGAATCGAAAAGTAGTGAGACCGGAGTATCATTAACAAGACCCTTATGTAGGATTAAAGAACCCCTCCCGTCATGCGCAACAGCAGCAGGAAGAGCGGGAAGTGGGTGACCACAACTCAAAGTAGTTATGGTACCCGGTTCGAATAAAGTACTGCATTGGGGGCATTTGTTTGCTCTCTCAAAGTCAAAAGCAGAACTAGTGACAGCGTCAAAGTTTTTATTATCAACAACATGATTACAGGCTCCCTCAGTTTCCTGTTGTACAGAATTAGCCTGCTGATATCTCTTTTTTTTGTGTTGAGATCTACCCCGACTATTATTACCTCTGAAGTTATCAGAGTTATTATTATCTCTGCAGTTATTATTGTCTCTATTGTAATTGTTATCATGATTCGAATTCCAGTTTCCACGATTACTATCATGTTCACATTGATGCGAACATCTATTTGTTTGGTTTTGAGGTCTTCGGCAGGAATAACCTCTATTACCATATCCTCTTTTGAAATGCCTATAATTATTAGGGTGATAGTAACGACCACTATCAGGTTGTCTCCAATTCTTCGAAGAAGAATCACCATGAAATTGGTTTCCATGATTTTGACAGAAATTACCGCTACTCTTTCTATCAAAATTTTGTTGGGATCTACGAGCAAAGTTTTGGCCATACGGAGCTGCCGAAGCAACTGGTAAACCTTCTTTCACCTTAGAGTTACCCATGGTTATGTGTGGGTGCGCAGTTACGTATTGGCAACAGAAATCTTCCATTTCTTTTATTGTTTTAGGTTTACGTTCATGAAGGAAAGCAAGGAAAGACTCATTGACAGACGACATGACTTTGTCTCTAAGTATTAAGTCCATAAGTCCTCCATAAGTTTTTTCCGTCTTAGATAGTTCAACCCATCGTGAGAAAGTAATGCGTATTCTTGCAATAAAACTCGGAGAATTCAACTCCATTTTCAGGTAACATGTTTTTAAATTGTAGACGATAGCCGTCTTCGTTAAGCTGATATTTCTTTAACAGAGCGGCCCTGACAACCTCATAATTGTTCTTGTCAGGTTCATCCACCATATTTAATATACTTAGAGCTTTACCTGTCAGTATCCCTGATAACTGATAAACATATTTTGCTTTGTCTATGTTATGAGCTGTACATGCTTGTTCAAATCTGTCCAGATAGAACATTATGTCATCACTGGAAGGACTAAAAGTTGGCAACTTAATCTTAAAAGTATCATTATTAGCCTTACCAGAAGATGAACCCTTGTTTGAATCATTACCATTACTCATGTTCATCAATTTCAATTTTTCCAACTCTAAAGCTAAGACCTTTTCTTCATGTTCCATTTTTGCTTTCTCTTTCCTCTCATCAGACTCTCTCTGTAATCTTCTCTCCTCAGCCTGAGCCTCTATTTGAAGTCTTTCAGCTTCTTTCTCAAGTCTTTTATTCTCAGCTTCTTTTTCAAGTCTTTTATTCTCAGCTTCTTTTTCAAGTCTTTTATTCTCAGCTTCTTTTTCAAGTCTTTTATTCTCAGCCTCTTTTTGAAATCTTTCAGCTTCTAGCTGGAGTTTTCTTTCCTCAGCTTCTGATTCCCTTTTTTTTGTTTTTCCATTTCCATTTGGAATCTTTTTTCATCCACCTGCATCTGCAGTTTCTTTTGTTCAGCTTCCATATGCAGTTTCTTTTGTTCAGCTTCCATTGCTTTATCATATCGAGCAGTTGCAAATTCTTCTAACTTATCACCAGTCTTCCCAAGCAATTTACCCTGCTCAATAAAGTGCTCAAATGTAGACATGTTGTCTAACATATGAGTCCAAAACCTGAAATAATTAACTAATTTATTTCAAACCTAAGTGTAACAAGTCTTAATTAAGCACTTGTATATTCACATCACCTTATATTATCCCAGTCTCTGTGGGAAACAAGTCTCCAATCAAAGAACTTGTATATGAAATATCAACAATCAATTCTTGATCATAAGTGCACTTCTCATTCAATAGTGCACGACACTATTCATCATTCATTTATCATCAGTGTAGTAGTAACAGTGCATTAGCATAGCCCATTAACTAATTACTATAACTGTAAACAATGACTATGTAAACACATGCAGAATGTAAACATTGAAAATGTAAACAATGCAAACAATGTAAACAATAACAATGTAAACAATAACAAAGATCAGCAACAATACAAAAACGTTCGCAGAAATCAACTAAAAATAAAGCAGAAATTAATGAAATATCACAAAAAATGTGACGATATCTGCGATAGAATTAAACAAAATACATGACACCACAGTGTATAAACAAAAATGTAGTATGAAACTAAACTATAGTCAAGAGTAGGCTAACAAATACAAACAAATCAAAACAAAACTAAAGAATGCGAAATAATAACGAAAACAATATTAAAACATGTCATCACAGCTAACATAAATAGCAACAGAAGTCGCTTAGCAAATTCCAGTATCGGAAATTTGCTCACCCTACAGAAAACGCTCACAATAGACGACCTCTATGACGTGGCATAATCTAAGGGAGACACCACCCAACCGAGAACCCGCTGAAATATAAACATATAAATATACGAATAACATATAAACATATAACATATAGAATGAGATGATACACAGAAGACTCAGCAGAAGTATAAGGGCACAGTTTACATACAAACAGGCCACTTAACTTATAGGCTTCCAATCGTCGAACAGCAGAAAAAAAAACGGATGTCAATCAACGTCCTAAAGAGCGAAGCTCCAACGATGATGGCACATCTGAACTGCTTCCACTGCTAACACGATGGTACTTGAGCTTCTGACATACTGTATGTTGAGTTGTTTCGGCACTTGACCTTCTAATCCAAAAGTAAGTTGATGGAAATCGGTACTTGGCCTTCTTCAGAAAACAACCCGTTTCAACCGGCACTTGACCTTCACAAAAAACGACAGCACTGGAACCTTGACAGCAGCAACTTGCTTGACTTGCGTAAAAGATAACAGCAGTCCGAGTTATCCGGCAACATGTAACAACGCCGGGTACTGTCAAATTCTTGTTTCCGTCAAAAAATTGAAATTTTGACTTTTACCGGGCAACGCCGAGTACTTTGAAAATTTTGAAGATGTTGACTGTCTTGAAGAATGTTAATTTCTTGAAGGATGCTGATGAATTCTTGTTGAAAATGAAGTGGGTAAGGGACCCCGTGTTTGCTGGTACCAGAATCAAACCAGCTTATGGCCACCAAATGATGCGTGATGCCATATGATGATGGATGGTATCCGCATGTCTGGTTTTGTGTAGTGTGCAGATGTGTTCAGTCAAACAATGTTCATACAAAAATAACAGGGCAATCCACATAGGACGTCAGTAAACTCACGACGTATAAAGTCAATGATTCTTGAAACAGCCGTTGACGTTTTTCTTCATTATTTATTGTGGACGCCACAGTGACAAAATGGTTACGCGAATATGTAGGCACATCAAACAGTCATTATCACAGCAACATTCAATACAGCAATGGACGGTAGACAGCATTACAATGATGAGTCAGATGCATGTTATATTTCATAGTGCTGTAAATGTAGTCAGGTGAAAAACTCCATCCTTTTCTATAACAGCCAGGAGATAACCAGATGTATGAGATCAGTTCACTCTCCTTAATCTGACTTCAGCAAGACAGACACGTCTGCCGAAGTATAAATAATGTCCTCAAAAATATCCTCTAGATAACAAAGGTTTTCCAAACCTAGTTCATTTAACAAAGTAGCAAGTAATGGTCCTTGGGACATGCATCAACCGATGCAGTACAATACAGCGACATGTGAGCTGGGAAAACATCTCGTGACGACGACTTTCGAAGACAGGCTATGAATCGAAATCGCTCACGACCAAAAATCGATAGAGTTAATGAAAAGTAATTTACCTTGCCTTCAGGAAATACACAGAAATATTATGCCTCCCGGCATGTGCAAATACACTAGAGGTATTATCTCGAATAAACGAAATATCCATAAGAGGACTTTCACATTCCTGACAGAACAAAAAAATAGCGGAGATCCTCTTTCAGCGAGGCATCTTTCTTGCCATTCAAATCGCTCACTCCACTGGTGGGCGGAAATCGATCGACCAAGAAGCAAGACCAGTCATGCGCAGTCCAGCGCAAAATGACCACAGCTCAAAACTTAACTGCATTCAATACCAACGCGAGAAGACAAATGCTTACCGAGAAAAGTGACTATAAATTTCAAGCAGTTGTTGCCCTTGCGTTATAAAATAGATATTGTAATAAAACGATGTTGCGAGAATTTCTCACGCAACACATTCCAAACCCAGAACCAGAGAAACCTACCTTCAATTATAAAAAAGCAAACTGGGAAGCTTTCCAATCAGAGCTGGAGGTGATGGAATATAAAGACATGGAATCAGATGATACTGACTTGTGGGCAGAAACACTGACCAATGAAATTCTGAAAATAGCAATAAAGTATATACCAAATAAAAATATGCCACAACACCTTAAACCAATAAATAACATTAATAAGAAAAGAGAAACTCAATGGAATAAAGAACCAGTTGCCTGGTGGAATAAAAGCTGTGCAGAAATTCATGAGAGAAGAAAAAGGGCCTTACAAAAATATAGAAATAACAGAACAGAAGAAAACTATGATAAGTATAAACTTATTAGGAATGAATCTAACAGAATAATATTCAAAGCCAAAGAAACTAACTGGAAGGAGTTTTGTCAGTCACTTAAACCTAGCACTCAAATGAGAGAAGTATGGAAAAAGCTTAAGGCAATCAAAGGGAACAATAAGAAAACAATAATGCCAACAATCAAACTACCAAAGAGAGCAGAAACAGATAAAGAAAAAGCTAATGCCCTTGCCGAGTATTTCTATAAAGTCAGTGCAAAAAGTAGCCTTGGACAGGAAGAAAATGAGAGAAGAGAAAGACTTAGGATACAGTTTTTAAAAGAACTACCAGACCAGATAGATGAAACAAACTATTTAGATGCTGATATAACAGAGGAAGAAGTAACTAATGCAATAAAAGATAAATCTAATACTGCCTCAGGGCAAGATATACTTAGTTATGAAATCCTTAAGAAAGTACCCAAAAGAACTATAAACATAATAACTTCACTTTATAACAAAATCTGGAGCTTAGGAAAGATACCAAAAGCATGGAAAGTAGCTATGATAGTACCCATTCTAAAACCCAATAAGGAAGCCCATGATGTAAGTTCATATAGGCCTATCTCCTTAACATCACAACTAGGTAAAATACTGGAAACTGTTGTGAATAAAAGAGTTAAATTCTACCTAGAAAAAAACCAGTTATATAGCCCAAACCAGTCAGGGTTTAGAGCAGACAGAAGTACAGTAGACCAGCTTGTAAGATTAGAACATGATGTAAAGCTAGGGTTCAAGAGGAAAGAGAAAACAGTGGCAGTCTTTCTAGATGTAGCTAGAGCATATGATGAATGCTGGCGAGATGGAGCTCTTTACAAAATGAAAAAGATTGGCATTACTGGTAAAACCTATAGGTATCTAGAAAACTTTTTACAGGACAGGTATTTTGCTGTACAGGTGAATAATGATAGGTCAGAAATATATGAACAACAGAATGGGATTCCTCAAGGATCAGTGATCTCTCCTTCAATTTTCACTATAGCTGTAAATGATTTAGCAGATGAATTTAATGACATAAAGAATGCAGTATCACAATTTGCAGATGACTGTGCCATTTGGCGATCTGGAAAAAACTTGGACCATGTTTACAAAAAACTTCAAAATCAAATAGACAAAGTTTCAGAGTGGATGAAAAGTTGGGGCTTCCAAATTAATGTAAACAAAACAGTAGGTATGATTTTCAGCAAAGGAAATTTAAAAAAAAAAATAACAAAATCAATATAACCATTAAAGGACAGAAAATATGTACCTCCTCAACAACAAGATTTCTGGGCATAACTTTAGATAAACAACTAAATTATAATAAACATATAGACAATTTGGTAGAAAGCTGTAGGGGACCCCTAAATATACTAAGGATTGTAAAAGGTAATGGATGGGGGGGCCAGCAATAAAATAATGCTTATGTTCTACAAGTCTTTCATCAGGGGGAAACTGGATTATGCCAGCATAGTCTATGACTCAGCTGCAGCTTCTAACAAAGCAAAACTGGACAGGATTCAAAATGCAGCCATGAGAACCATTACAGGTGCATTTATATCGACACCAGTAGAAGCTCTAGAAGTAGCTCTCGGCATACCTCCCCTTGGTCTAAGACGGAAAGAACTGAGATTAAATTATTGGAGTAAAGTAGCACAAGAAGTGACCCACCCGCACATAAAGCATTTGTCAAAAACCAACCAAGTGTATGGGACGTCCCCTTAAATAAAGATAGATATCCAACAGGGTGGAGAACTATAGAAGACCTAATGCAGTTCAAAGAACTATCAAACACAATTGAAAATAGTAATAAATACAGAAGCAAAATACCACCATGGGAACTAAAAACACCAATCATAGACTACTCACTTACTGAAAAGATCAAACAAAACATAGAAGATAAGGAAGCCAAAATGATAAGTAGAAAGTTCATAGAGCAACTAACTAAACAAAGTCTGGCCGTCTACACTGATGGATCCAAGGGTGATAGTGGGCAACTAGGTGCCGGAGTTGTAATACCACAATGGGGAATAAAAAAGAGCTACAGTGTAACGGAAGGGGCATCGATTTTTACTGCAGAGATGGTAGCAATTCTTAAAAGTCTAGAAATAATCGAAGATAACCCACCAGAAGCTGTTACGATATTTACAGACTCACTATCATCACTACAAGCACTAGAACACCCAGGTAAATGTAGCCGGCCAGACATAAAGGAAGAAATTCTAGCAATTAATACATCACTAGAGAACAGAGGATGTAGTGTGAGGCTAGTGTGGGTTCCAGCACACATAGGTATAGCTGGCAACGAGTTGGCAGACCAGAACGCCAAGAAGGGAAGAACAAGTAAAAACAATATAAAAGCAGGACTGGGAAGGTCAGAGATCAAGAGCCAAGTGAAGGAAACTATAAACGAGGAATGGAAGACAACATGGAAGGAAAGTAGAAAAGGCAGACACGCGTTCAAACTGCTGAAAGAACCAACGAGGACATGCCAGGTCAGAGAAGAATTAAAGATACCATCGAACAAAAAACTGTGGCGTCTCCGACTCGGTGCAGCATACTTCATGGTAGAAGAACCACACTGCCAAGAATGTCAGGAAGAGAATGACATAGACCACTACCTGATCCACTGTAAAAAGTATGAACAACAAAGGCTTGAATTAAAAACTTACTATAGAAATCACAATATAGACTTAACAGGTGATAAGGTTTTAAGTATAGATGCCCCAAGAGATGCCCAATCAATACTTAAAAGATATATACATAAAACAAAGGAAAAAAATATAAGGTTAGAACTTCAGGAAAATCATCCAACTAAATAGAAATTAAGCAGCAAGAACTAACAAAGCATTAACAAAAAAAATAACTACTCATAGGACAAGGAAAGACAAGGTATTAAAAAAAAAAAAGGGACAACAACTCAAAAAGAACAAATACTAATACAAATTAAAACCAAGTGTAAAGGACAATAGTTATCTATAAACAATACAAAAGAGAAAATAAAATTGACAAATACTAATATAAATAAAAATCAGCAACTGCAAAAGACAACAGTTATTTAAATAGAATACAAAATTAGTAAATAAAATGACACTAAATACCCCAATTATAACCAAATTTCAGGTTGAACAGGGTAGACCAAGATGGAACGAGAAGAGGCAACAATGATCAGATGTTGAGTGCCCGATCTCCACCCATCAACTCATCAAAACAACAACAAATAACAAAAGGTCTATTTGAAGATCAGTCCAGGCAAGAGAAAACGAAGATACGAGGCACCCTGTGTGGGTAGAACAAAGACATGACACGTGAGTTTGATTTAAAAGCAGATTAGATTATTTCCTAGTGAAATTACCATTAGTGTTCTATAATTATGAAATTATATTGATCGTTTCTGTTTTAATGTTTAATGAAATAAATAGATTGATGTGTTTCCAGGACCTTATAATTTAGTCTTGAAATGATAGAGGGGTGAGGATATGCGTGGATTGATTTTAATAGTGTAAGTCTAAATCACAGATGTGAGAGTTTTAGTAGCAATTATTTCAATCATCAGACCGGGCAAGGAAGGCAAATATAGTATGAAAGTATTTCATACATGAAACCAGGCAGATAAGCGATCTATTACTTGAATTTAGATGATATTAACTGTTATCAAGATGGCAGCCGGGGCAGCACGTGGTGATGACTTTAGTTCCAGTTTTGTTAAAGTTAAGAATAATTATATTTTATTCTCTAATGTAAGAGCATTTAAGTGTATTTCACGATAGCCTACTTATCATAATCCTACTGTTTATCTTTAGTGGTTACTTTGAGTGAGGTGAGAATATGTATTTAGATTTCTGGAGAGCGCAAGGCCACTCCTTGGTGCGTAAGGCACGTTGAGACAGGGGTTTCTCTGTTTGCTCCTTGCGGAGCATAGAAACACCAATGCGGCTGGTGTCCATTACAGGCCCACAAGAAGCGTTTTTATGCTATTGCAGTGGTTTCTGTAACAATGTGTTTCATGTGATGCGTTCCCAATCTCATAAGGGGTCATATACGACACGCTTGTTACCAGGCACACCAGTCGTCACTTACGACATGTTCAGAATGCAGTAACGACTATTGATGTGGATCAGTTACGAAGTAGTAGTTTATTCTCATTATTGAGAGTAATTGTGGTACATATTGGTTAATTCTATGTTATGCATATTTCATGATTATTTAATTATTGTAATGTGAAGAATGGTTTGTGAGAGCACGTGGGCTCACTTGGAGATATATATTTCTCTTCTCCGCTCCTGAGGGAGCATTGAGCCACCAGTGTGGTTTGCCTCCGCATGAAGTATTCATATGCTCTTGCAGTAGTGGTTTCGGTAGCAACCGATGTTACACGGTGAGATTGCCAGCCTCATGCACAACACCATACTTTACTAGTCGCATTGGATGACACGCATGAGTGTGTGCGTGTGTGATAGTTGAGGGTGTCAGGTGGCATGGAAGGACTGTGTTTGGCAGGTGAGAGTATCATTATTTAACTATGATTTTAACTATTGGTTGCTTTGTTTGCTTCTTCAGATTAGCAATCAAGCACTGTTGGGTGTTTGGTGTTTGCTATGTTCAGTAGTATTAAATGTTGATCTGTATAAGGCTTTGTGTTGCTTGAATTGTTAAGTCTGCTGCTGAGAGGGTTGCAAGCAACCAATAATTGCAACCCCTGTCAAACGATCCTTAATAAATGTTCTTAGTGCATGGGTCTTGGGTGTGAGGTAGCCACATCAACATAAGTTCACCGCCACCACACCTAGCCCCTGTCACAAGTGGCGTCGGCAGGATTGACAGACAGCATGCAGTGAAGCAACTCTTCAGCAATCAGAGTAGCAACAGCCGAAACAGTAGAACACCCAGTTCAGTGCAAGGCGAGGGATGGGATCATCCAGTTTGTCAATAGTTCTAGTCAACTCTACTAGCAACAAGATGGCGACCTAGGCGAGAGACGGCTGTGTTATGTGCTCGTAAACTGGTAGACAAGTGTGCAGTTATGTTTGTGTCTTGTGCCGGCACTCGTCGCCGAGGGTCATTGGTTATCGTCTGATCATGTTAACCTGGCCACAGAGCTGATGACAAATGTTCGAATGCAGTTTAAAAAGAGATTCACTTTAATCTCCATATGTGGAACTTTGTCGTCGTTTATCTGATCTATTTTCATGCTTTCCCGAAATACAATCAGCAAGTCGGCTCTCAGCGTCGAAGGACCAACGCCCTCGGACAACGCTCCTTCGGCAATGGGGGCAGGAGCAACCCTCGATCGTTTCTCGTCGATGATGCGGACACTGTGTTTGCAGATGACCAACATCAAGACCCCCGTTACCGATCGCAGGGAGAGACGGCGCTGGACTGGCGAAAATGTCGCATGGAGACATGTTTTGATTTTGACAGGTGTAAAAATGGGTTTAAAATTTACCTGTATCCCCGCCAGGCACCAGTGTCAGCGCCCTATGCCAAGATCCTTAGTGTCCTGGAGAAGTCGAGGTATCTCACGGCTAACCCCCAGGAGGCTTGTGTATTCATCCCGACAATCGACACACTCGACCAGGACGTGTTGAGTAAAGATTATGTCCCAGATGTAGAAAAAAAATTAGAAAGCCTTCCATATTGGAATGGTGGCTGCAATCACCTGCTATTTAATCAGTATTCAGGAACTTGGCCTTTCTATTCTGAGGAGTTAACTTTTATTAAGCAAGCTATGTTGGTGAAATCCAGCATGTCTATAGACTGGATAAGATATGGCTTTGATGTATCCATGCCATTGTTTCCAAAAGACCATCCACAGTCAGGAGGGGAGAAGGGCTACCTTCACAATGCATCAAATTCGATTCCTTCAGTCAGACATTACTTGCTGGCATTCAAGGGAAAGCGTTACCTGAATGGTATTGGTTCGGACACTAGGAATAGTCTGTATCATATTCATAATGCGAAGGACATTATTGCTCTGACAACGTGCAAGCACGGCAAAGGCTGGGAGAAGCTTACGGATGACCGCTGTTTGCAGGATAATGAAGAGTATGAAAAATATGACTACAAGAAGCTCCTGTATAATTCAACATTTTGCCTCGTCCCCCGGGGCAGCCGTTTAGGTTCATTTAGATTTCTAGAAAGTTTACAAGCCACATGCATTCCAGTTTTGTTAAGTAATGGGTATGAGCTGCCTTTTTCTGAGGTCATCGACTGGAACAAGGTGGTGGTGTGGGGAGATGAAAGGCTGCTTCTGCAGGTTCCAGCCGTAGTCCACTCCATCACAGAAGGCAAGATACTAGCCATGAGACAGCAGTGTCAGTTGATCTGGGAGTCATAATTCTCTTCTGTTGATAAAATTATTAATACTGTACTAGAGGTTGTGAAAAACCGTATCCATACACACCTGATCCGGCCTTCCTATCATTGGAACACTGTCCCTGGGGCACACGTGGTTCTGCCTGATATACCAAACAACTATCCATTCTACTATGGACCTGTAGGGGAAGTTCCTAGTGGCAAGTTCACAGCAGTTATCTATGCTGTATCTGCTGTGACAGCATCATCTCCACTATTCCGAGTCTTAAAAATGGTGGCCAAGTCTCAGTATTGTCATAAGGTGATTGTGCTGTGGCATTGTGATGTGCCTCCTCCCCCTTCTCACAAATGGCCAACAGATCTGGGAATTCCAGTGAGGGTCAAAACAAGGGATATAAAGTCCATCAATGCCAGGTTTTTCCCATACCCAGAGATAGAAACAGATGCTGTCTTCAATCTAGACGAGGATGTCTTATTGACAACAGATGAGATTGACTTTGCGTTTGGAGCATGGCAAGAATTCCCAGACAGAATTGTGGGATACCCATCACGAAGTCACTACTGGGATGATGCTCTCAATAAGTGGGTCTACAGTTCCAAGTGGACGAACGAGTACAGCATGGTGCTTACCTCCGCAGCTATTTACCACAGGTACTACAACTACCTGTATACAAACTACTTGAGCCCCATGATTCTGGCCAAGGTGGAGGAATGTAACAACTGTGAGGACATTCTTATGAACTTTCTGGTCACACACGCTACAAGGTTCTCACCGATCAAGTTGACACAGCGAAAATAGCACAAAGAGCAGCCAACAGGCACCAAAAATATTCAGACTGAGCAGCAATATTTCCAGCAGAGACAGCAGTGCCTACATGAGTTTGTAGAGTATTTTGGTTACATGCCCTTGTTGCACTCTCAGCTACGCCTAGACACAATGCTATTTAAGGATCCCGTCTCGAACATGAGAAAAAAGTACAGACAGATTGAGATGGTCCAGTCCTGACAGTAGCTCAATTTAATCTGTGTTTGATTGGTTGTTGGTGGGTTGGGGAAGCCATGGAAATAATCAGGGCGGTAGAGTTTTAGTGAGAACAAAAAATGTATACATTTGACTTTGTTTACTATGCATTGGTAGAATTACCTAAATAAAATTATTGATTTTGGAGCTGGAGAGTTTACTCTATTATCTCCCGTTGATGAAGTCTTACTGTAAATATATATGAAGAAATACATGCAAATCATTGTCACGCCACATATAACAACACAGAGGAAGGTTGGAACGGGCTAGGTCACAGATATCAATAAGAATAAAGACCTCTGGCAGTATACCAGTATTCCGGACTTGGATCATATAACATACACCTACACTATACTAATCACCTATCCACGGTCACAATTTTAATAAAATGTTATCAATTTGACCGTAAAAGATAATTGATCATTAAAACTGTTATGTGGGGCAGGAGCAACCCTCGATCGTTTCTCGTCGATGATGCGGACACTGTGTTTGCAGACGACCAGCATCAAGACCCCCATTACCAAATGCAGGGGGAGACGGCGCTGGACTGGCGAAAATGTCGCATGGAGACATGTTTTGACTTTGACAGGTGTAAAAATGGGTTTAAAATTTACCTGTATCCCCGCCAGGCACCAGTGTCAGCGCCCTATGCCAAGATCCTTAGTGTCCTGGAGAAGTCGAGGTATCTCACGGCTAACCCCCAGGAGGCTTGTGTATTCATCCCGACAATCGACCAGGACGTGTTGAGTAAAGATTATGTCCCAGATGTAGAAAAAAAATTAGAAAGCCTTCCATATTGGAATGGTGGCCGCAATCACCTGCTATTTAATCAGTATTCAGGAACTTGGCCTTTCTATTCTGAGGAGTTAACTTTTATTAAGCAAGCTATGTTGGTGAAATCCAGCATGTCTATAGACTGGATAAGATATGGCTTTGATGTATCCATGCCATTCATGTTTCCAAAAGACCATCCACAGTCAGGAGGGGAGAAGGGCTACCTTCACAATGCATCAAATTCGACTCATTCAGTCAGACATTACTTGCTGGCATTCAAGGGAAAGCGTTACCTGAATGGTATTGGTTCGGACACTAGGAATAGTCTGTATCATATTCATAATGCGAAGGACATTATTGCTCTGACAACGTGCAAGCACGGCAAAGGCTGGGAGAAGCTTATGGATGACCGCTGTTTGCAGGATAATGAAGAGTATGAAAAATATGACTGCAAGAAGCTCCTGTATAATTCAACATTTTGCCTCGTCCCCCGGGGCCGCCGTTTAGGTTCATTTAGATTTCTAGAAAGTTTACAAGCCACATGCATTCCAGTTTTGTTAAGTAATGGGTATGAGCTGCCTTTTTCTGAGGTCATCGACTGGAACAAGGTGGTGGTGTGGGGAGATGAAAGGCTGCTTCTGCAGGTTCCAGCCGTAGTCCACTCCATCACAGAGAGAAAGATACTAGCCATGAGACAGCAGTGTCAGTTGGTCTGGGAGCCATATTTCTCTTCTGTTGATAAAATTATTAATACTGTACTAGAGGTTGTGAAAAACCGTATCCATACACACCTGATCCGACCTTCCTATCATTGGAACACTGTCCCTGGGGCACACGTGGTTCTGCCTGAGTGGTCTGATATACCAAACAACTATCCATTCTACTATGGACCTGTAGGGGAAGTTCCTAGTGGCAAGTTCACAGCAGTTATCTATGCTGTATCTGCTGTGACAGCATCATCTCCACTATTCCGAGTCTTAAAAATGGTGGCCAAGTCTCAGTAATGTCATAAGGTGATTGTGCTGTGGCATTGTGATGTGCCTCCTCCCCCTTCTCACAAATGGCCAACAGATCTGGGAATTCCAGTGAGGGTCAAAACAAGGGATATAAAGTCCATCAATGCCAGGTTTTTCCCATACCCAGAGATAGAAACAGATGCTGTCTTCAATCTAGACGAGGATGTCTTATTGACAACAGATGAGGTTGACTTTGCGTTTGGAGCATTGCAAGAATTCCCAGACAGAATTGTGGGATACCCATCACGAAGTCACTACTGGGATGATGCTCTCAATAAGTGGGTCTACAGTTCCAAGTGGATGAACGAGTACAGCATGGTGCTTACCTCCGCAGCTATTTACCACAGGTACTACAACTACCTGTATACAAACTACTTGAGCCCCATGATTCTGGCCAAGGTGGAGGAATGTAACAACTGTGAGGACATTCTTATGAACTTTCTGGTCACACACGCTACAAGGCTCTCACCGATCAAGTTGACACAGCGAAAACAGCACAAAGAGCAGCCAACAGGCACCAAAAATATTCAGACTGAGCAGCAATATTTCCAGCAGAGACAGCAGTGCCTAGATGAGTTTGTAGAGTATTTTGGTTACATGCCCTTGTTGCACTCTCAGCTACACCTAGATACAATGCTGTTTAAGGATCCCCGTCTCGAACATGAGAAAAAAGTACAGACAGACTGAGGTGGTCCATTCCTGACAGTAGCTCATTTTAGTCTGTGTTTGATTGGTTGTTGGTGGGTTGGGGAAGCCATGGCCGAGAGGAAATAATCAGGGCGGTAGAGTTAGTGAGAACAAGTTTCTGACTCCAGGTGTACAATTATTACAAGTCAACTCCAACTTCAACCAGACATTACTGGATATAGAGAAATCTCAGTAAACCATCTATTACGAGCATAAACCTAGATCAGGGGTCGGCAACCTATGGCCTCCTGGAATGCCTCATTTGCACAGATAGCAAGCTGAATTATAAGGAATGAAGCAGAGCTGGTAGTGTACTCAGATTTAGCTACAGAATCTGATAAGTAAAGTAGAGACACTATTGTGAAAGAATAATTACTCATTTGCATAGATAGCGAGGAGAAGGTAACCAGTAAACGACCAGCACACGGATACATTGTTATGTGGATTGGTAGGATGAAAAATGTATACATTTGACTTTGTTTACTATGCATTGGTAGAATTACCTAAATAAAATTATTGATTTGGATCTGGAGAGTTTACTCTATTATCTCTCGTTGATGAAGTCTTACTGTAAAGATATATGAAGAAATACATGAAAATAATTGTCACGCCACATATAACAACACAGAGGAAGGTTGGAACGGACTAGGTCACAGATATCAACAAGAATAAAGACCTCTGGCAGTATACCAGTATTCCTGACTTGGATGATATAACAAACATCTACACTATACTTATCACCTCCCCACGGTCACAATTTTAATAAATGTTATCAATTTGACCGTAAAAGATAATTGATCATTAAAACTGTTATGTGGGGCAGGAGCAACCCTCAATCGTTTCTCGTCGATGATGCGGACACTGTTTTGCAGACGACCAGCATCAAGACCCCCGTTACCGATCGCAGGGGGAGACGGCGCTGGACTGGCGAAAATGTCGCATGGAGACATGTTTTGACTTTGACAGGTGTAAAAATGGGTTTTTAATTTACTTGTATCCCCGCCAGGCACCAGTGTCAGCGCCCTATGCCAAGATCCTTAGTGTCCTGGAGAAGTCGAGGTATCTCACGGCTAACCCCCAGGAGGCTTGTGTATTCATCCTGACAATCGACCAGGACGTGTTGAGTAAAGATTATGTCCCAGATGTAGAAAAAAAATTAGAAAGCCTTCCATATTGGAATGGTGGCCGCAATCACCTGCTATTTAATCAGTATTCAGGAACTTGGCCTTTCTATTCTGAGGAGTTAACTTTTATTAAGCAAGCTATGTTGGTGAAATCCAGCATGTCTATAGACTGGATAAGATATGGCTTTGATGTATCCATGCCATTCATGTTTCCAAAAGACCATCCACAGTCAGGAGGGGAGAAGGGCTACCTTCACAATGCATCATATTCGATTCCTTCAGTCAGACATTACTTGCTGGCATTCAAGGGAAAGCGTTACCTGAATGGTATTGGTTCGGACACTAGGAATAGTCTGTATCATATTCATAATGCGAAGGACATTATTGCTCAGACAACGTGCAAGCACGGCAAAGGCTGGGAGAAGCTTATGGATGACCGCTGTTTGCAGGATAATGAAGAGTATGAAAAATATGACTGCAAGAAGCTCCTGTATAATTCAACATTTTGCCTCGTCCCCCGGGGCCGCCGTTTAGGTTCATTTAGATTTCTAGAAAGTTTACAAGCCACATGCATTCCAGTTTTGTTAAGTAATGGGTATGAGCTGCCTTTTTCTGAGGTCATCGACTGGAACAAGGTGGTGGTGTGGGGAGATGAAAGGCTTCTTCTGCAGGTTCCAGCCGTAGTCCACTCCATCACAGAGAGCAAGATACTAGCCATGAGACAGCAGTGTCAGTTGGTCTGGGAGCCATATTTCTCTTCTGTTGATAAAATTATTAATACTGTACTAGAGGTTGTGAAAAACCGTATCCATACACACCTGATCCGACCTTCCTATCATTGGAACACTGTCCCTGGGGCACACGTGGTTCTGCCTGAGTGGTCTGATATACCAAACAACTATCCATTCTACTATGGACCTGTAGGGGAAGTTCCTAGTGGCAAGTTCACAGCAGTTATCTATGCTGTATCTGCTGTGACAGCATCATCTCCACTATTCCGAGTCTTAAAAATGGTGGCCAAGTCTCAGTATTGTCATAAGGTGATTGTGCTGTGGCATTGTGATGTGCCTCCTCCCCCTTCTCACAAATGGCCAACAGATCTGGGAATTCCAGTGAGGGTCAAAACAAGGGATATAAAGTCCATCAATGCCAGGTTTTTCCCATACCCAGAGATAGAAACAGATGCTGTCTTCAATCTAGACGAGGATGTCTTATTGACAACAGATGAGGTTGACTTTGCGTTTGGAGCATTGCAAGAATTCCCAGACAGAATTGTGGGATACCCATCACGAAGTCACTACTGGGATGATGCTCTCAATAAGTGGGTCTACAGTTCCAAGTGGATGAACGAGTACAGCATGGTGCTTACCTCCGCAGCTATTTACCACAGGTACTACAACTACCTGTATACAAACTACTTGAGCCCATGTTCTGACTCCAGGTGTACAATTATTACAAGTCAACTCCAACTTCAACCAGACGTTACTGAATATAGAGAAATCTCAGTAAACCATCTATTACGAGCATAAACCTAGATCAGGGGTCGGCAACCTATGGCCTCCTGGAATGCCTCATTTGCACAGATAGCAAGCTGAATTATAAGGAATGAAGCAGAGCTGGTAGTGTACTCAGATTTAGCTACAGAATCTGATAAGTAAAGTAGAGACACTATTGTGAAAGAATAATTACTCATTTGCATAGATAGCGTGGAGAAGGAACCAGTAAACGACCAGCACACGGATACATTGTTATGTGGATTGGTAGAAAGAAAAATGTATACATTTGACTTTGTTTACTATGCATTGGTAGAATAAAGACCTCTGGCAGTATACCAGTATTCCTGACTTGGATGATATAACAAACATCTACACTATACTTATCACCTCCCCACGGTCACAATTTTAATAAATGTTATCAATTTGACCGTAAAAGATAATTGATCATTAAAACTGTTATGTGGGGCAGGAGCAACCCTCGATCGTTTCTCGTCGATGATGCGGACACTGTGTTTGCAGACGACCAGCATCAAGACCCCCATTACCAAATGCAGGGGGAGACGGCGCTGGACTGGCGAAAATGTCGCATGGAGACATGTTTTGACTCTGACAGGTGTAAAAATGGGTTTTAAATTTACTTGTATCCCCGCCAGGCACCAGTGTCAGCGCCCTATGCCAAGATCCTTAGTGTCCTGGAGAAGTCGAGGTATCTCACGGCTAACCCCCAGGAGGCTTGTGTATTATTCCTGACAATCGACCAGGATGTGTTGAGTAAAGATTATGTCCCAGATGTAGAAAAAAAATTAGAAAGCCTTCCATATTGGAATGGTGGCCGCAATCACCTGCTATTTAATCAGTATTCAGGAACTTGGCCTTTCTATTCTGAGGAGTTAACTTTTATAAAGCAAGCTATGTTGGTGAAATCCAGCATGTCTATAGACTGGATAAGATATGGCTTTGATGTATCCATGCCATTGTTTCCAAAAGACCATCCACAGTCAGGAGGGGAGAAGGGCTACCTTCACAATGCATCAAATTCGATTCCTTCAGTCAGACATTACTTGCTGGCATTCAAGGGAAAGCGTTACCTGAATGGTATTGGTTCGGACACTAGGAATAGTCTGTATCATATTCATAATGCAAAGGACATTATTGCTCTGACAACGTGCAAGCACGGCAAAGTGATCATTTTGAAGACTAAATTAAAGGCAACACATCCCTAAACTATTCGGTTAATCTCACGAGTTTTCATTGGTTGTCTTCGTAAAATGTTTTCGTAACAGTTAGAAAAGTAAATGTCAGGTCTTCTCAAGATGTCTGCATTGACCATGTTCAAAAAAGAAAATTATGTTTTCGAAAATATTAGATTGATCTCCAAGAGATCATGTAAGTTCATATAAAGAAATGGTGAAATTAGTAGACTGAAACCATACATATAAAGTTGAAGGAAGAAAAAGTATTAAGGATATAGAGAAATCTCAGTAAACCATCTATTACGAGCATAAACCAAGATCAGGGGTCGGCAAACTATGGCCTCCTGGCCCGATCCGGTCCGCCAGCCGAAATTATCTGGCCCGAAGTCCCCAAACGGAATACATATCCCGCAGCCCGTGGTGGTCCTAAAAAAATAATTCAAGTGTGTATTTTAGGCCTGATGTAGAACCGCAAGATACGGAGCGAAGGATTCAGGCTTTCGAGCATAAATGTTATAGAAGAATTTTGCGCATTTGCTATAGAGCACAAAACAAATGTCTATGTTAGAGAGAAGATAAACACCTATGCAGGCCACCAAGAACCACTTTTGTCAATAGTGAAACGTCGAAAGCTTGCCTGGTTTGGGCATGTAACTCGTCATGACTCCCTTTCGAAAACGATCCTTCAGGGAACAGTCGAAGGTAAACGGAGAAGAGGAAGGCAGAGAAAATCCTGGGCTGATAACATCAAAGAATGGGCAGGACACGGTTTTTCCACACTTGTACGCATTGCTGAGGATAGAGAGCAGTGGAGGACCCTGTCTACTGATGCTTCCACCATGGCACCCCTACGACCCATGACGGGTTACGGGCTGAGATGAGATGATGATGAGAACCGCAAGACATTTAATAAATGTTATCAATTTGACCGTAGACACATACATTTTTTTTTTTTTTTAAATAAAATTTTGCCTCGTTTTGGCGAGTTGTGTCGCGTAAATAAAAATGTGGACTAGTATCAGAGAAACCTTTTTCTGAACACGAAAAAAACAAAGATAATGTCTACAGACAAAACAAGATGCCAACCAAATATTACCATCAATGATTAGGAAATTGAAAATGTCACAAATTTTGAATATCTTGGCTCCATAATTAACAACAATGGAGACTGCTCAAGAGAGGTCAGAAGGAGACTGGCCATAGCAATGCAGAGGTTAAATAAAATGAAGAACCTATGGCATAACACCAGCAAATTAATAAAAGTAAAACTTCTGAGAACGTGCATCTTTCCGGTAGCAACATATGGATGTGAATCATGGACCATTACTCAAACATTAAAGAAAAAAATCGAATCTTTTGAAGCAAAGTGTTACAGAAAAATTATCAGAATATCTTGGACCAAGAAGAAGAAAAATATAGACATCCTACACGACCTGAACATCGAGGAAAACTGGCTCATAAACAATATCATGTCCCGGAAACTGACATATTTTGGCCACATTAAACGTCATAGTGGCTTAGAGAGAGCAGTGATGGAGGGTATGGTACCTGGAAGGCGAGGCAGGGGCCGACCAAGACGACGGTGGACACAGGACATTGAAGACACCTTGAACATGAAAATGGAGGAGGCAGGAGGGCTGGCTAGAGATTGAGAGTCTTTCAGGCGGGCTGTGATGAGAGCGAAGTTCTGCAAAGGACATGCTACATGATGATCAGAGAACATAAAACTTAGGAAAGGTCTTTGTTTTCATCTAAAGTTCGAGTCTACCAGACCATTTGTGGTACCAGTCTACGATACCAGTTTGGAAGACAAATCTGTGGTTCATGGCTTGTAGTCAACAAGAGACGCCTACCTTCAACGGCCTGTGAAGATACTCACAATTTACCCCAGGAGCGGTTACCCCATCACTCGCATTTTTGGGATGTGCCCTCACCACAGACATTGTAGATCGACAGAGCAGTTAGCAACCAACAGAAACACTTCCTCAATCTGACAGCTAAGTTAAACTATCAGGCCAGAACCAAATGAACAATTTAATCATACATTTCCAGCGAAGTTTCAGTGAAGAAACCAATATTAACTCATCAATCATTTATTTATTTTACCTTTGTTAAAAGATAATTGATCATTAAAACTTATGTTTTTTACAAATTCATAGTTAATTTAATTATTACAGAAAGAAGTGCACACATGAACCAGTATTTTCCATAGATAAACGAGCTAATAAAGTAGCATTTTACTGTCAAATCAGTTGAGGGCTTGTATGTGCTAATAATAAATTAGAGAAATCCTTCAGAAAAGGCGGCGGGCAGATAAAAAGTTAACATTGCTAAGACTCATTTCAGCAATGTTCTTGATTTATGAATATCTTGTGAATACTCCCTCGAGGTAGAAGCATCATCATCTTTCTATATGCATCTCTGCCAAGAGTAATCTTTAGCAAAGGTAGATACCTTTGAAGACTCACAATCGATACTCTAGGTTTTGGCCATTGTTGGACCATCACTGCAGAGCAAGGGGAGGCAACCCATGACAATAACCCTGGAGTTAGAGTGTTCTCCTCAGGAGATAACAAACTGGGGTGATTCTCAACCATTGGTGGCTAATGCTTGGTTACTAGAGCACAGCATGCAGCTGAGACTATGGCTTAACCACCTTGTACTATCATGGAAAAAGAATCTCTGGGGAATACTCACACTGAGTCACCCAGCTCCATTGCAAAAATACAAGATGACAATCCCTTACAACCTTATTTGCTTTTGCTGAAAGTAAACATGTAAAGAATACAAAATCCTCACAGTATTGGTTTGAAGTGAAAGATTCTATCCTAACTAGATTTTATGAAACTCCTAAAACATTTACAAGACAGGTCATTGTCCCTAAAGTATACAGACCACTGGTCTTAAAAACTGCTCATGATTCACCACTTGCTGGGCACGTGGGTATTAAGCGCACATTTTTTAGAGTGGGCTCGAATTTTTAATGGCCATGTGTCAATTAAGATATCAGGTTATATTGCAGGTCTTGCACAGCATGTCAAAAAGCAGCACGTAAGGGCAAGCATTAGGTTGCGCCCTTACAAATCACTGATGTACCTTCACAACCTTTTAGGAAATTAGCAGTCGACATAGTGGGTCCTATGTCTATTACATCGAAGAAATTATTTCGGTACATACTAACATGTACTGATTTATGTATAAGGTGGCCAGAGGCAATACCACTGAAAAAAATTACGACTGAGGCTATTGCTAAGGCAATGGAGAGTACTTTTTCACGAATTGGATTCCCAGAGGTAATATTATCAGACAGATGTTCTCAGTTTACATCCCAAGGTATGAGAGAGATAGTCTATGGCATCCATCAAGCACTCGTTCGCAAGCCCATATCATCCAGTTTTGTACGGAGATTGCGAGCCCTTTCACGGCTTGTTAAAATAAATTTTGGAAAAGTCATCGAGGCACACCCAAGTGGCTGGGATGATATGTTGCTGTTATGAGTAAAACTCATCTGTCGATATCAAATACGGCTCGATTAGGACCATATTTGTTGATGACCGGTATCCTGGGTTACAGGAAGTACGTCATTTCCTTTTGGGCGTAGCAGCAAAAATATACAGTCTATGTTAGCAGAAGTGAAGGATCTTTCTAGTTCTTTTCTCTGTGTGTTTCAAGGTGGACGGGCGCATGTGTGTCGAGCTCCTAGATGTTTTATGTTCTTAGATTCCTCAAGTGTTCAATCTCTAGATCACCCATACACCTCTGTGGGTCGATACTAGATTAGTGTAAGAAAGGAATTATGAACATGGTGCAAGTGAGATGTGAACTTTAAATAAATCTGCATGAAAATGGCGAGGACATTGTTCCAGTAGCAGACTGTACACCGACACTAAGGACTGTCTAGTTGACGCCTTAATATATTATACGTATCAAGAATATATCTATGGAGCTATGTGGTGTCCAATAAATTATGATTGAAGTTCGTTCATGCTGCCTTGGTGATGATATGAAGATTTGGAGTTGTTTCACTGTTTGCGTGGTCTGCTAGACTTAACCTGGGTGTGCTTGGCCAGAGTTACACATTGTGTGCTCCAACTACAATTATTATTATAAAAGGACCCGCAACAGCTGGAAAATGGAGGCCACAAGCCGGGATTTGAGCTACAGATGAATCAAGTAGAATATCACTTGTTTCAAGTCGTGGACTTCATTGTCAAGCCAAATATTAAAAATTTCCAAGATGGCGAAAGATATCGTCTGCAAACCTACGTGTGGTTAAATTGAACAGTAAGCGCAGTAAAGTTTCCAAGTCACTGCAGAAGGTTAACATATTCCAAGCAAGTGTTTGCTGCAGAACTGTACGAGTGAAAATTCAAGTTTTCTGCCCAATGATGGCGTGTTTCATGTATTTTTCAAAAAAATGTGTCAAGAGGTAAACATGCGACATGGCATTCCTGCTTCGTTGTGAGGACTTGTGAAAATCTAAGTCCAACCCTGTTCGCTGCACTACTCCTGACGCGTTTGGTTCCCTGACACAGAGATTGCTGCCAGGAGTAGTTTTTTTTTCAAATAAGCAGATAAGTACGAGTATATTTATTGCTACATGCAGCGTGAGACTTGATAATTCTAGTTTGACAGGGTTCTTTTTTACGTCATATGTATTTCGGTGTTTTTATGTTTCTGTGTTAAGTGTGGGAGGTTGGTTTGGGACTTATGAATTCGTCAATACCTCTCAGGATGGTAGGTGAATTCATGAGTGTTCTTTAGTTTTATGCATCTGTTTGGTTCAAATTAAGGGGCCGGCGAACATTGCTGAGTGTTACTGCCTTAATTGAATTAATCAGATCCAAATATCTGTCTAGTTGTGAAAGTACTGTTAATTGTAAAGTTTGTTAATGTAGTACAGTTAATTGTAATTTTTTATTCTGTTGTTCTACATTACTGTTTGTAATATTGTTGGCCTAACCTTCTTCTTCTTCTTTGATCCTTAGCCGCCGACCGTCAAAGCAGTCAGTGGCCATCACGCCTAGTGGCGTCTTGTAGGGCAACAACAAATTGATTCCACTTTGCTCGGTCGGTGTCCATCCTTCGTACAGTACCCCAACTCTAGTTCATTCTTTGCATCTCAGCCTCCACAGTCCTCCGCCAGGTTGCCTCTCTTTCCTTTTCCTTCAGGGGTCCAAAGCATAGCTGTTCTTGTGATGGCATCGGGGTCTCTTCTGAGGACATGGCCAACCCAACTCCAGCGTCTGCCGGCTATGATGGTGTGCATGTCCTCTTGCTTGCTCCGAGTAAGCAGATCTTGGTTGGTGATGGTATTCGGCCAAAAGATTCGGTGAATTTTTCTTAGGCATGTTGTGTGAAAAGAGGACAATTTCGACATTTCCTTCTCTGTAACTCTCCAGCATTCCGCACCATAGAGAAGCACAGAAAGCACACAGCTCTGATATAATCTTAATTTTGTGCTTGTGCTGTATTGAGAGGACTTCCAGATGTTGTTTAGGCTAAAAAAAAGCTGTTCTTGCCTTATTCATTCTGATGTTGATGTCTTTGCCTGCCCAGCCATCTGGTGTTGCTATGCATCCTAGGTATGTGAAGGTGTCTGTCTGTACCAGTTGCTGATTCCTTACTGATATGGGCTCAGGGTTGCTCACATTGAGCGTCATGACCTCTGACTTCTTTAAATTGATGTTAAAGCCCACCTGCTGGCTAAACATATTAAGTCTATCCGTTTTTTCCTGGATGTGTTGATGTGAATGTGCTAGTAGTGCAATGTCATCTGCATATTCAAGATCTTCCAATGTAGAAAATGCAGTCCATCTTATTCCTCTTGGACTGCCCTCTGTTGTCTGGCGCATCACCCAGTCTATGACTGTTAAAAATAAAGTGGTTGTTAAGGGGCATCCCTGTCGTACTCCTGTCTTCACCTCAAAGGTTAGGTTGCTCTGCCCAACACTACACGTAAAGTTGGCATAGAGGCTTTTTATGATTGACACTATGCAGCTTGGGATTCCATAAGCCCTCAGTATTTTCCATAAACTGTCCCTATGTATGCTGTCAAAAGCCTTTTCAAAATCAACGAAATTAATGTACAGCTGTCTTTGCCATTCTGAGCACTGCTCTATAATGTTCCTGAGAGTGAATATATGGTCTACACATCTTCTGTTCTTTCTAAATCCTGCTTGTTCTTTCCTCAGTTTGTGGTCTACTGCTTTTGAAATTCTCTGTATAATTATCCTGCCTGGTATTTTGCTGGGAACTGGAGAAGAGTGATTCCTCTCCAATTATTGCAGTCTGCAAGATCTCTCTTCTTGGGCAATTTGACAATTATTCCTTTGTTCCACTCTGATGGTGTTGTCCCTGTTTTCCAGACTTGTGCAAATAGTGGTTCTAATAGTTCTGCTGCTAGCTCAGGGTCTGTCTTAAATAGCTCTGCATTTAAGTTACCATGGCCATGAGCTTTTCCGTTCTTAAACCCTTTGATTGCTGTGATGATTTCTTTTCGTGGAATGTCTGTATTTACATCTAGATCGTGTTCAGCCTCACGAACATTCAATTGTGTCTCTGGTGGTTCCTTGTTCAGAGTTTCTCTGAAGTGCTCTGCCCATCTTGTTTCCCGTCCCTCTGTTGTTGTGATGAGATTTCCTTGCTTATCTCTTACTAATGTAATATTGTTTGCACCTCGTTTTCCGCTGATGAATTTAGTTATTTTGTATACTGTGCTTTGTTCATTTCTCAGTGCTGCCTCTTCTGCCTGTCTTGCAAGATCGTCTAGGAAATTCCTTTTGTTGGCTCGGGTTTGGCGTTTAACTTCCTTGTCCAGCTGACTGTACTGTTCGCTATATTGTTGCTTTAACCTGGGGGACTTCCCTTCTGTTTTCTTTCTTTTCATTTCCTTTCTCAGTGTTATGGTGTTTAATGTTTCTGGTGTTATCCAGTCTTGCTTCTTCCTGTCCTGGAATCCCAAGCATGATTTGCTGCTTTCCTTATATATTGTTGAAATGGTGTTGAAATTCTGGTATATATTATCAGTCAATGTCTTTTCCTGACTTTTGGCAAATTGATATCGTTTCTTTATGTCAGCCGCAAAAGCTTTTCTGGTAAGGGGGTCCTTCAATTTGCTGATGTCAAACCTTTTCTGTGTAGTTACAGTTGGCCCAGCCCTTCTTAGTTTCACTTCAAGTTTTGCTACTACTAAATGGTGATCACTTCCCACATCTGCACCTCTTCTTACCTTCACATCTTGTAATGCATGTCTCCATCTACCGTTAATCATGATGTGGTCTATCTGGTTTCTGTCCCGACCATTTGGTGATTCCCATGTTAATTTATGAATTTCTTTATGTGGGAAAAGTGTTCCTCCAATGACCAGGTTGTTAATACTACAGAAACTTATTAATTTATCCCCATTTTCGTTTGCTGTTCCACTGCTGCATTTTGCCATTACTCTTTCATTATATGTACTGTGTGTACCAACTTTCGCATTGAGGTCTCCCATAACTATAATAAGATCATATCTAGGTGTGTCTTCCATTTCTTTCTGCAGTTGTTGATAGAATTCATCCTTGACCTCTTCATCGCTGTCATTCGTTGGTGCGTAGCATTGTATTATTGTAGTATTGGTGAATCTACCTCTCAATCTTAATCTTATCAGTCTGTTGTTGATGGGTTTCCATTCCAGTAATGTCCTTTCTATTCCTTTCTGTAGAATAATGGATACACCTTCATTGTGCTGTCCATCCTCTCTTCCAGAGTAAAGTACTGTTTCTCCTGTTGCTGTTTTAACTTTTCCTGCCCCTGTCCATCTGCTCTCGCTTATCCCTAGAATGTGTAACCTATAGTTTCTCATTTCTGCCGTGACCTGTTTTAGTCTTAGTTTAAACCTAACCTTGCTATTCTTCATTTATTAGATGTCATACATGTTGTAAATTCATGCTTGTCTTGTCATATGTGTGATAGAGCTATTTTTTTTACATTTGTTCTAATATTCATACATTTCTGCCTTATTTTTTTATTAGTATTCCTTTCATTTAGCTCTTGTCACTGTATTCAGTCCACTTGTTTGTATCTATTTTATTTTCTTGCTCCTAATATAACATCTATTATTACAAGCAGTTGGGTGAATTTGAAGTGGTGAAATAATTATTGAATATATTGCTCACATATTGATAATATAATATTTGCATAATATTTAGCTATTGGAACGCACAATAGTTGTGAATCATGGCTACTGCAGAGTATTTTATGAAACTCAGAAAAGAATTTGGTATGGAGGGTGAGATTTTAAGGACCTATGTGGAGAAGGAACTCAGAGATCAAAGGCAATGGGAGAGAGAGGATAAGAAGGCAGCTGAAGAATTAGCTGAGAAAAGGAGACAAGAAGAAATAGAATTAGCTGAAAAAAGAAGAGAACAAGAATTAGCTGAAAAAAGAAGAGAACAAGAATTGGCTGAGAAAAGACGAGAAGAAGAAATACAACTGTCTGAGAAAAGGAGACAAGAAGAATTGGCGAAAAAAAATAAGAGAAGAAGAATTAACTAAGGAAAGAAGAGCAGAAGAGATGGTTCTTGCAAAATAAAAATTGGCTTATACTCAAGCTGAGTTAAAAACTCAACAAGCTCAAATGGAAATCACAGCACAACAAGAGCTTAGATTGGCAGAAATTGAATTGGAAAAATTACGACTTCAACAACCACAGGTTAATCCTATGAATGGTGGTGCTGGAAAAAAAAACTATTCTTCCACTGTTAAGCTCAATTTGCCAAAGTTTAACTCAAATATCGACGATATTTCATGCTATTTGAATAGGTATGAAACATACTGCCAAGAGTTTAAAATTGATAGAGCTACCTGATCATGAACTTATTGGTAGGTGAAGCACTTACTGCAGTCTGTACCTTGGATGATCAGACTAGAAAGGACTATGAGGCTATAAAAGCCATGTTACTGAAGAAGTATCAGTTAGATGATAATGGGTATAGGATGAAATTTAAGTCATTGTTACCAGATTCAGCAAAAGATTTTACTGAATTTATCTCATCTATTAAGCTTTATTTTTCTAGATGGGTTGATTTGTCCAAGATTGAAAAAACTTTTGAGGGGTTGTCTGATTTGATTTTGAGAGACAAGGTGTTGTCTTCCATTAGTGGTGACTTTTTGTCATTCTTACAGGAGAGGAAACCTGAAACACTATCCACTATGGACAATTTCGGACACCAATATCAAATTGCACATCCGGGTAGGAATCTTAGTAAAAATAATATGAAGGATTCCTTGCCAGTCACATCTGAGACAGAGGCAGATATAATCTTAACAGAAAATTCCAACAGCCTCAGAAAAATTACAACTCTTTATGAGCTTTTTCAGGCCTAATGATTATCAAAACAGAGGGAAGTTATAATCCTGACTAAGGTCATTTTATGTTCATAGAGGTTCTCAACAGAACGATAATTTTAGACAGTTGAGGAACCCTGAACGTTCAAATGCTGTCGTACATAGGGGTGACAATAATCCAGTTCAGAATAATAGTGGTTTAGCTCATGCTAATGCATGTAGTGTTGATTTATCCAACAGTGCTAATTGTAGTGAATGTAATTCTTTGTTTCAGCTACAGGGAGTCCCAAGGCTTATATGTGGACATCCGTTACCAGTCATGTCCTCATATGATGGTACAGGTTCACTAGTTCTTAATAAAGGCTTTGTGAACAACCAGCTGGTGTCACTTTTAAGGGACACGGGTTGTAGTACGGTTGGAGTGCACAAGTCATTAGTGGATCAGTTGGATTACACAGGCAGAGAGGTGAAATGCATTACATTTGGTAGCACAGTGGAATACTATCCAACTGCGGAAGTATTTTTGGATACACCATTCTTTACATAGCTGGAAGACGCTGGAGCTGGGTTGGTCATGTCCTCAGAAGAGACCCCGATGCCATCACAAGAACAGCTATGCTTTGGATCCCTGAAGGAAAATGAAAGAGAGGCCGACCAAAAACAACCTGGCGGAGGACTGTGGAGGCTGAGATGCAAAGAATGAACCAGAGTTGGGGCACTGTACGAAGGATGGCCACCAACCGAGCAAAGTGGAATCAATTTGTTGTTCCCTACAAGACGCCACGAGGCGTGATGGCCACTGACTGCTTTGACGGTCGGCGGCAAAGGATCAAAGAAGAAGAAGAAGAAGATTCTTTACAGGGAGAACTCTCGTGTGCCTACTGAATAATCCTATTGCTGGGATAACCTTAGGAAATATCCCAGGTCTTCGTGAATGCTCTAGGGAAGATATTGAAAAATGGGAACAACAGCATCTGATAAATGCAAATGCTGTTACAACCAGAGCTCAAGCTCGTGCTGAATTGGATATTTGCAACCAAAGTGATAGTGTTGTAGATGAGGTGATGAATGATGGAGAGGAGTCTGAGGATTTGATGAATGATGACAATCATAATAATGATAATTCTAATGATAATGAAGATACTGCTCAGCAAGAAGATGATGATGATAAATTACAGGTGGAATTGATTGATAAGGAGTCTTTCATTCAAAGACAAAATGAGAATGATTCCTTGAAGAAATTTTTTCAAGTTGCAAAATCAGATGATGTGATGTTTGATGATAATGCTAAACATTGGTACACTTTAAAGAGTGATATTTTAATGAGAAATTTTCAGGATTGTACATCTGTGAAAAAACAGATTATGGTACCAACTTGCTTTAGACCATTTGTCTTACAACATGCCCATGACATTAATTGCGCAGGTCATTTGGGTATTGCAAGAATAAAACAGAGTTTTGTCGCATTTTTTTGGCCTGGTGTGACAAGGGACGTCAAAACTTGTTGTCGTACATGCACAGTTTGCCAAGGTGTGGCAACAAAAAGGCCGAAGCATAATGCGCCTATCCAGGCATCTGATATTTCTTTGCGGCCCTTCGCAAAGATGGCTATCGACCTTATTGGTCTATTAAGGGTCACGTTAGCTAGAGGTCACAAATTTGTGCTGACATGCATTGATATGTACATCCGCTGGCCAGAAGCGATACCTCTTAAGTCCATATCAACTGTGCACGTTGCAGATGTGCTATTTTAAATTTTTAGCAGATTTGGTTTTCCCGAAAACATTCTGTCAGACAAGGGGACGCAATTTGTCTCAGACGTAATGAAAGAAGTGATGAAAATGTTCAATACTGATCGTTCTCTTAGTTCAATATATCATGCTGCATCAAATGGAAAAATTGAGAGGCTCAATAGGAGTTTGAAACAAATGTTAGGCAAAGTTACGACTAAGTATCCGCAAGATTGGGATCGAATTTTGCCTGCAGTTCTCTTTGCTTATAGAGAAATTCCAAATGAACATACTGGGTTTGCGCCATTTGAGTTGGTCTTTGGTGCTATGCCTAGAGGACCTATGTCCCTTTTAAAACAATTATTGGTTGGGGCTAACATGGATGAGGATGTTCAAACCTCTTACCAATATGTTGTCAATTTAAGACAAAAGATTATTGATGCATGCCAAATAGCAGTGGAGGCATCAGAAAAAGCGAAATTAAAGGCTCGATTGTTTGTCAATCAAAACAGAAAACTGTGCCAATTATGGCCAGGTGATGAGGCCTATGTATTACTGCCAAACAAAGACAATAAATTACTTGTGCCATGGAGGGGACCTTATATGGTTATGGATAAATTGTCAGATGTTGACTATGTTTTGTCTATTAAGGGAAAGGAGAAAATTTTTCATATTAATATGTTACAACAATGACATACTCGCCCTCCACATCTGAAACCTGTCTTTGAAGCTATCGATGAATCTGTTGATCGTCGCTATTCCTTAGCAGTTATTCAGGAACAGAGTTCTGATTTATCTGATGGTATTGAACCAATCTTATCGTTACCTATTATACATCTTTTAGCTACTGACAGAGAAGGCCACTCTCCAAACCACCGATGTCTTGCGGGCAGTGTTAGGATGTGCAAGAACATGGACAGGAAGACTCCACAACTTCCCCACTGAAGACACGCCCACGGCGACCGTTGCCTCAATTGGCAGTGTGTGGTGTACCCGGAAACGGGGCCTCCCAGTACTGAGGCACAGTAAAGTCCCCGATGTCACTTATCGGTGCATAGTTGAGAGAGATGGCTGAGCATCACAATCCCCCCTGTGTTGCAGCATGATGAGAATCCAGCATTGCACACCGAGCTTGGGGGGATCACTTGGGCACCAGACTTAATACTGGCTCTTGACTGGATGGCCGCATGCAGGAGATTTCTACAATGGAGGGTTGGCAGGTGGTGGGTATCTGGAATTGGCTCTGTGCAGGACGTGAGGATTCCTTGGGAGAGCCCAGAACCAGAGCACAGCATTTGTGCAAGCTCTGCATAGTTGGAGAGCCCCCTGGATGACGGGGAATGCACAGTGTGCTACCCCACCTATCCCTAACTGCTAACTTAGAACCAGAAGTGGGGTCCTCTGTATGCGTGCCAGGCCAGGATAAAATGCCTGGGAAAGAGACTGGAGCTCAGAACTCCCTAACTCAAAGTTGCAGGATGGCAGAAAAGCCATGGGAAAGACAGGGCTGTTTTGAAGATAACGCAACCATATTTTCACCATACGAGCTCGGACGCCGCCTCGGTAAACAAGGTCCGCGCAGAGCAGTGACACCCCCAGGCTGCTTGCGAATAGTCTACTACTGGGAACATAAACAGATTAGGGATGAGCCCACTCTCCCGTTGAACAGGTGCTAAAGTCATAGATACTGGGCCAGAAGGCGCACCGGAAACCACAGTATCACGCAACTCGCTTTTTTTTTCTATGGAGAGTACACCGTCAAATAAATCTCGTACTGGTGCTCGCCCTGTGGAGCTCCACCAGGCAGGTGCAGTGCCGGGCTCTGAGCCTCGACAGAGCCCACCCTCAGCTACTGGAGGACCCTCTAGACCGTCTTGTGGAGTCAGCAGACGGCGGAGGAGAACTACTGACCAAAACAAAACAGAAAAAGAGAAACCCAGAGTGCCACTTGTCATGATGCACTGGAATGCAGAGGGAGTGAACAGCAAGCAGGCTGGATACAGCAAAAAGACAGAGCTGGAAAACATCTTGTATGAGAAGCAAGTCAGTGTTTGCTGTATCCAAGAGACTCACTTGAAAGCAGATCAAACCTTTAAAATAAGGGGATATCAATGCTTCAGATCCGACAGAAAAGATAGACGAAAAGGAGGAGTACTTACTCTTGTAAGGAATAACATTCCTGCACACGAAAGGAAAACCTTCATGGATGGAGCAGAATATCAGCTGTTGCAGATAAAGGTAGACAAGATGGAAATAGAACTCCTGAACTATTACTGTCCGAACAACAAACTCCTGAGTCTCAGCTCTATACAGGTACCAGCCACCAACTTTATAGCAGTTGGAGACTTTAATAGCCACTCCCAGAGCTGGGGCTATAACCATCTGGATCACAGAGGTGAAGAGGTTGAAACTTGGCAAGATGATCCCTCCCTAATCCTAGTCAATAATGCCACAGATACTCCTACCTTCTACTCCAGAGGATGGCACACAACTTCAACACCAGATCTTGCCTTCTCCACACCAGATATATCTGGATCTATTAGTAGAGAAGTAGGAGACCAACTAGGGGGAAGCGACCATCGCCCAATCTTTCTTACTGTCCAGAGTGCAACTCTCAGTACAGGCCCAGCCATTACAAGATGGAACTACAAAAAAAGCCAACTGGGGTTTATTCAGGCATCAGGTGAACACGCTGCTGTCTACCCTCAAGGTACAGAACAGAGACATTAATGAAGTGGTAAAAGACTTCAACAGATGCATACTACAAGCTGCAAAAGAAACCATTCCCAAAGGATGCCAGCGTAACTACATACCATACTGGTCCAGCACACTCCAAGAATGTCAGGAAGCTATGGACAGGGCTAGAAAGGACGCAGAGTCTCAGCCTTCACTTGAAACTCACAACAAATGGAAAAAGGCTGTAGCAGAGTTTCAGAGAACAAAGCTAGAAGAAAAACGGAAAAGCTGGAGAACTAAAACGGCATCGCTGAACCTTGAGAAAGACGGCAGGAAACTTTGGAGATTAGTCAAGTCTCTAAATGAAGAGCGTTCCTCACCTAGGCAGACTATCCCATTGGATGAAGGTGGCAAACTTTTCAGAGGAAAACAAGCTGCAGACTTGTTTGCTAGAAGATACAGTTCAGAAAGCAACTTACCCATTAACATAGATCATCAGAGAGAGATAAGAAAAGAAATACTGGCAACCATGGGACAGACAGATACTCCTGCCCCAATGAGGGAACCCATCACACTAGGAGAACTACAGAAGGCTATTTCCAAGCTTAAGTTTCAAAAGTCACCCGGCCCAGACAAAATCAGCAATGAAATGCTAGTAAATCTGAGCTCAGCAGCAAAGACAAAACTGCTTGAGATATTCAACCACAGCTGGTTGAAAGGAACGGTACCCCAAGTATGGAGAGAAGCCATCACAATACCCATACTAAAGAAAGGGAAATGTAAGATCTAAAGAAGATTTATAATGGGGTAATAAGACCACACTTAGAGTTTACCTCAGCAGCATGGTCTAAAGGAAGATTTATAATGGGGGTAATAAGACCACACTTTAGAAGTTTAGACTCAGCATCACAAGGTGCAAAATCAAGCTGTCAGGCTCATTACAGGAGCCATGAAAACTACACCAATAACAGAGATGCAGAAGGTTGCTGGATTACAGACATTGTCCCATAGAAGAGACACAAAAACCATGATCCAGATGGAAAAGTACAACAGTATGCCAATGCACCCAATGAAGGCAAGACTAGATGATCTGGCATTGGGACGTCTAAAGCGTAACAGCTTCGTGCATCGGGGGAAAAGACATAAGACAGCATCAAGAAGACCTATCCATGAAGACAACACCACTGAAGCCACCCTATACCCTGTACCATGGGAGCAGGCCAGCAGTGCCCTCCAAATTAATACATCAGTCAGTGGTCTCACAAGTGGATGTGAGTATAATGATCTGCAAAAACGAACTGCTACATTGAGTATGATCCAAGAAAGCTATCCTGATCAATCATGGATACATGCCTATACAGATGGATCAGCAACTAATGCTGTTAGGAATGGAGGTGCCGGTATCTTTATCTCATATCCTGACAACCACTATGAGACTAGGCACATTCCCACTGGTAAATTATGTTCCAACTATACAGCTGAGGTTCAAGCTCTAGAGCAAGCTGCAAATATGATTTATAACACCAACTTGACTGCCACCAGGTAGTCATCCTCACAGATGCACTGTCTGTCCTGCAAGCTCTCAAGGGTGGTAAACTCCCGCATCTGAGAAATGAACTAAACAAGGTAGCTGCCAACAAGAGAACCATACTTCAGTGGGTACCATCTCATTGTGGTGTACCCGGAAATGAAAAGGCAGATAAACTTGCAAAAAAGGGAGGAGAATGTGAACAAGAAGATAATGAAGTCACATACTTTGAGAAAAAGAGAGCTATCCAGACTATCAGAAGAGAACAGAACCAACCCAAAGACGACTATCACACTCTCGACCGGCAGGGACAGATAACTATTTTTCGACTCAGGACAGGGCATAACAAACTGGATAAACACATGCACAAGCTACGATTGTCTGCTTCACCACTGTGCACATGTGGATTAAACGAACAAACTGCTGAGCATGTTCTACAGGACTGTCCTCTGTATGACCAGTTAAGAAAGATATACTGGCCCAATGACTCAAAGCTATATGGAGTTAAAGAGGAACTTCAAACAACAGTCGAATTCATCATGAGAACTCGTCTGACGGTGTAATCATCAAAGATGCGATCGCAAGAAGAAGAAGAAGAAGCTACTGAAAGCTGGAAAGATATTTCCACCGCTCCTACTCTAGCTTCTAATCAGAAAGAGCAGATTTCTCTATTACTGCAATCTTTTTCTGATGTGCTCACGGATGTTCCTGGGCATACAGATATCATTGAACATGATATCGTGCTAACCGAATTCAGACCTATCAAACTGAAACCTTACCCTATACCTATTCATTTACAATCACAGGTACAGGAAGAAATAAAAGAAATGATCAAGTTAAATATAACTGAACCATCTAATTCACCATACAGTTTTCCTATGGTCTCGATTAGGAAAAAAGATAAATCTATTCGTATTTGCATAGATTTCAGGCGTTAAATGCTGTCACGATTCAAGATGCTGAACCATTACCCTTGTTAGAATCTCTCCTTGATAGATTATCTACAGCTACGTTCTTTACAAAATTTTATCTGTTAAAAGGCTATTGGCAGGTGCCACTATCAGACAAAGCTAAGCCTTATACAGCTTTCGCTACACCTCTAGGTTTGTTTCAGTTCAATTTTATGTCGTTCGGTCTTGTTAACGCTCCTGCTACTTTTGTTCGCATGATGCATAGACTGTTCTCTGACCGTGAGGATTTAATCACTTATATTGATGATATTTGTCTATTTCATCATACTTGGGAGGAACATGTTATCGGAATTCATTCTTTGTTGAATACCTTACATTTTCATAACCTTACTGCTAGACCTTCCAAAACCAGAATAGGATTTACTGAAATTTATTTTCTTGGTCATAAAGTAGGAGGTGGGTTTCTTAAACCTGAGGATTCTACTATCTCGAAAATCCTGAATCGCCTTCCCTCTCTCTCAGCCAGACTGCAGTGATGCAGACTGTTTCCAGGACCACCACGTGGAGGTGGAGTAGGGTCTTGGTCAGCTCTGGTTTGCTGACCCTGATGCAAGCAGTCAAGCTATGGGTCGCTGACTGCATTCTCTATTGCTGCATCTTTGGGTCCCAGACTTTAACTATTGCATATAATATTAAGATGTGATTCATTTGAATTCACTACAGATTGTTGAGTCTTTGACACAAATCTGTTACACTCACACTAGACTTTGCAACATTAATTGGCTAATACGCCATACTATTATCGATTGTTACAACACATAAGCATAGTTTTATCTATTGCCCACAGTAATATGTTACATACAGAATTTCCTTGCTTCTCTTGCTATTAATATGGTATATTAATAACATATCATTTTGAATTACACATAACTTTATTCATTTGACAAAATGTCGCAGTCACACACTTTATTAGTTGTTTGTCTGCCTCATGTCATCTATTGTTTCTATTACATAATTATTAATATTGATGCTTTGCATTAAAATGATTAATTAAGATGACATTCAATGATTACCGTTTCCTGATGGGACAGATGGGTGTTTTAGACGGTGTGCAGTATGAGAATGCATGGACTGATTTCATCATTTTGTTTTTACATGATGCAGATCTTGCTATGGTTACCTCACTTTGCTGTTAAAATTATTTATGTCCTTTGTAGTCAATGGTTTTAGCATTCTTTGCTACTGTCCACACCTTGTGTGTTTAATTGCCTACTCTGTGGCACAAACCTGGGTGCTATACTATTTCATACTAACAGTGAAATTTGATGATACCATCTTTTCACTCCGGTGATGTTTGAACTCACACCACGTAAATAATGAAAACTTCGTTTCCATTATTTGACCGGGGGGGGGGGGGGGGTAGATGTTATGAGTAAAACTCATCTGTTGATATCAAATACGGCTCGATTAGGACCATATTTGTTGATGACCGGTATCCTGGGTTACAGGAAGTACATCATTGCCTTTTGGGCATAGTAGCAAAAATATACGATCTATGTTAGCAGAAGTGAAGGATCTTTCTAGTTCTTTTCTCTGTGTGTTTCAAGGTGGACGGGCGCATGTGTGTCGAGCTCCTGGATGTTTTACGTTCTTACAGATTCCTCAAGTGTTCAATCTCTAGATCACCCATACACCTCTGTGGGTCGATACTAGATTAGTGTAAGAAAGGAATTCTGAATATGGTGCAAGTGAGTTGTGAACTTTAAATAAATCTGCATGAAAATGGCGAGGACATTGTTCCAGTAGCAGAATGTACAGCGACACTAAGGACTGTCTAGTTGACGCCTTAATATATTATACATATCAAGAATATATCTATGGAGCTACGTGGTGTCCAGTAAATTATGATTGAAGTTCGTTCATGCTGCCTTGGTGATGATATGAAGATTCGGAGTTGTTTCACTGTTTGCGTGGTCTGCTAGACTTAACCTGGGTGTGCTTGGCCAGAGTTACACGTTGTGAGCTCCAACTACAATTATTTTTATAAAAGGACCCGCAACAGTTACCATCTGTACTTTTTGCGTACAGAGAAGTACCTCTCACCGTGTTTGCACATGACTTTATATAAATTAACTATAATTTTTCCTATGACAAGGAATGTATCAAACGACTGTTTGAAGATTACCTGATGATGAATAGGGCACCCAATCAAATAGGAACGATAGCTATTTATTTAGCAACTTCACTGATCTTGAAACTGTTGATAATGTTTAATTGTTTAGAAATGGAGATAGGTGTATGATGTACTGAGGAGGCCTTAATCCTCTGATTTCAGGGTTCCATACTGAAACAATCAGTGAGCCATATATCAACATATACATACTACTGAAGTTGCAAGTTCGAGGCAAAATTTTCTGGTTGCCGTAATTTTAATGAGTTCTGAAGCATTGTTCAGACGTTGCAGTCGTGAAGAAGGTGGTTGTGAGAAGGACATCACCGTGTACCAGGAAATAAAGATAAGCCCAAATTGTCCACGGGCTTGTGTTAGTTCATACTCTCCATCATTTTTATATCAATGAGTATTCTTGACATGATGATAAAAGTCGTTCTTCAGAAGCGGGTCCCTTTATAGGAGTTATTGCTTCATCAGAACATTTCCAGTCATTAACAATTTAGATTAATATTAACAGACACAGTTTTGTTTGAAATTTCTTTGATGTAAATAACTTACCTTATATTTTGAGTGTTAAACAGTCCTGTATCCCAGCAATTGAGATACAGGCAAAATAAATTGTAAAAAGATTATCATTCTAAATTTACCCAGTGACTTTGTTAATTACTTTTAATTGAGTTATAGGTGTAGTTGTTGTCATTTTATTATCATTACATTGCAAATTACCCTAGACACCTAGCCAGATAACAACCAGACACCATTACACATAAGTAGGGAAAAAATATATAGCAGATTGAGGTCGTACGGTGGTAGCAGACAGGTACCCTGAGAACATCTTCTTCAACATTAAGACTCGGGCTTGCATAGCTGACCTCACATCCGTAGACAATTAATATTTAACTTTTTAACATCTAAACCCACCACATTGACCATAAACTGAGGAAAGAACAAGCGGGTTTTAGATAGAACAGAAGATGTGTAGATCATATATTCACCCTCAGGAACATTATAGAGCAGTGCTCAGAATGGCAGAGACAGTTATACATTAACTTTGTTGATTTTGAAAAGGCTTTCGACAGCATACACAGGGACAGCCTATGGAAAATACTGAGGGCTTATGGAATTCCCAGCTGCATCGTTTCCATCATAAAAAGCCTCTACTCTAACTTTACATGCAGTGTTGGATTGAGTAATGTAACTTTCGAAGTGAAAACAGGAGTACGACAGGGATGCCCCTTATCAACAACATTATTTTTGACAGCCATAGTTTGGGTGATGCGCCAAATAACAGAGGGCAGTCCAAGAGGAATTAGATGGACAACGTTTTCTACACTGGAAGACCTGGAATATGCAGATGACATTGCACCACTCGCGCATTCTGTAGCAAAATCTGCGAGAATAATCGCTCATTTCAGTAAGATTTTAGTCATAAAATGATAATAAATAACCTAGCCTGCATGTGTCTGACGGTTGGCATCTTCGACGCCAGCATAGCGCTGAATTTTGTGCAGTGCTAAAGCCTATAGAACGATCCCACGGTAAAAATGTAACACGCGTTTTAGTTTCGGTTTCGAAAACGTACTACTAATATTTAACATTTTGCCAGATCTGCTGCATACACAATGCAGCCTAGCCTTATAATTAACGATTTGGTAGAAATGTAATGCCAAACTGCTGTCTGAAGTAACATAATCTGTCAACAGTAACGAAAAATTTGGTAGTCTTTTAGACTTTTTCTAAGTAGCAATAACGAGATGACTGTAATACATTAACGCAAAATGCTACCAACGCATGCCAAAACCCGCGTCGTTCTGAACGCGAGACTAATAGTATTTACACACTAGAGCAAAGCCAGCAGAAGCAAACACGCAGACAATTTTATTTCATCCTCGCGGTAGTATTTCTGACGTCACTAAAACAAGTAGTTATTTGAAAAATACATGCTGGCGAGAGAGGGGAAGATGGCCGTCTTGTGTAAAAATTTTTATTTGACAATTGTCAGTGGAAAAATTGAAAATCTAAACCAATATGAAACTGACCATAAAAATTATATGGTAGTGAGTTCACTGAGCAAGAATGTGCTTTAAATAATATGATAGTTCCAGTATTAGCCAAGTTATTGAGAAAATACTAAATGTCTACGGACGCGCGACCAGACAGACTGTTGTTCCTGCTTGTTTTTTTTCATAACGTTAGTGGGGACGCCAGCTTAGAAATAGAGGCATTGAGGTACATTCAAATTCGCTTGGGTAAAAAGAGTATAGGGGGAAAGGGGAGCGGTAGGAAAAAGTAATCCAAAACGAAACATCTTTTTGTATTGGCATAACTAAAGCAGACTGGCCAATCGACTTCCAGACGCAGAGTTTGTTTGGAATTATTTTTGTTTTTCAAAAACTACATTTGAATTCTGGTAGTCGCAAGCTTTCGATTGGCCAGTGCTAATAAATATTAGCAAAAAGCTTTCACTATTCATTGCCAGTTGAACAAAACTTTTCATTCAAATACGCTGAGAACAGCTGTGTTAAATTTAAAATTAAATAAAGAAATATTCACAGTCTGGACAGTGCAGAAGAAACTGAGGCCACTTCTTTGCAAGTCAGCGTCATTTGTTTATATTTCTTGAATTGTGGTAAGAATGCTTTATGAATTTAATATGTTTAATCCAACTACAAAGTTAGATACTGCTATTGGGAAAAGTGAAGGACATGCCGGGAGCAGACATTGTTGAGTCCTCACATTGAACTGTATCTAACTGATGTATGTTGTCATGATTATGTTTGAATATTATTGCATTAGAATATATTAGTAAGCCTCCGTGTTCCATGAACACTGTTCAACATGCCTGAAGCATTTATATTTAAAAAAAAAAGAAGAGAAAATCATATCAAAGGAAATGTGGTTACTCCACATTATTTTATTGAGGAAAAATATGTAAACGTACAGTGGCGTATCTGCCCTAGGGACCTGAGGTGTGGTCACAGCAAGGTGGGAGTCATGTAAAATTAGGGGCGAGTGCACCTGTAATGCACGCGAGGCTGACCCCATATCACCGTAGGAAAATAATAAATATAATAAGTGATCAGATATAAAAGGCCAGGGTGTCCTTTTGTTGCAGAGGTTCTATTTCCTGTTGCCAGCCGCTAACAGGAAACCTGCTGAGTAAGAATAACGCCATCAAGTCTCCAACCAGCCGTTTATGCTGTCAAAGATAACAGTAGGAGCTTGGGCGTGTGGTGAAATCGAGATTTTCTGCAACTACACACTGTAATATCATTCAACAAGGAATCCCAGGTGATGTGTTAAGCATCTGGGCATATCTGACACTTTCGTGTAATAAACACTAGTATTTCAAATCATACTCAGGAAGTTTATGGGGTATGATGAAACTACAGCCCCTCATACATAGTGACTCTCCCTCTTAGATGAATAAAGTGTAAGCTGTGAACATTCCAATAGGAAAGACATATATGGACTTTAGAGTTATTGGACACATTGTCCACACATAATTTTAGTTGATCTTTTCTGTAAACTATCTTGTCCTCATTTTCAAAGACCTGTCCAAAAGATATGACTGGAAAGGCAGAATAAATTGTACAGAAAAAAGATTCATTTTTAAAGAAAAACTTAACCACTGGTTTTATTCACTTCCTCATAGAAAATTAAAGTGTTTTTGTGTTGTGTACCATCATTTCATTTCTCCCCTAGACACTAGGTACACCATACACCAGACACTAGAGCCAAAATAGTGACCGTGTGAGATCTAGGGAGGTAGCGTTAGGTTCCCTGCAAATAATTCATCATCATCATCTTTTAGAGTCAGGGGCCTACATGTGCTTGACCTCACACGGTTAATACAGACACTGATATCATTCTTTTAGGATACCATCATAACCTCCCCAGCAAAATCAAACTTTGCTACATAAATTGGTAGGCGTGTCCGGGCATTTGAATTTCTCCTAGTACTACATACATTGGGGTCTGGGGTTTACCATTAACAACATTCTATTTTCCCAGGGAATCCCCATATATTATTGCCCAAGATTTGGGAAGTGAAGAAAGTGTCAGAACCCAGAATTAATTAAATATATTTGTACTTAGTTAGAAACTTAGTTAGTACATTTTGTATTTATCGGATGGCAGATCTGGCCAAGTTTCGCTCTGCGGCTGTGCAGACTGCTAAAGAGATGGGCATGGATGGACCAGAACTGGTCCAATATGTAACTTCAGAGGTGGATAAATTTATTGCCCGGGAAGATAAAAGATTAGAGAAAGAAGCAGAAAGAACGTTAGAGGCTGAAAAAGAAATTAAAAGGTTACAGATAGAGGCTGAGAAGGAGGCCAAAGTCTTAGAGGCTGATAGAGAGGCTGAGATAAAGAGGCTCCAATTTGAGGAGAGAAAATTGGAGGCAGAAGAAAAACGACTGCAAAGAGAGGCAGAAGAAAAGAGATTGACTGCCGAAAGGGAGGCAGAAGAAAAACGACTGCAAAGAGAGGCAGAAGAAAAAAGATTAGAGAGGGAAGCAGAAGATAAAAGATTACAGAGGGAGCATGAGTTGCGACTAAGGGAGTTAGAGTTGCAAGGCCTTGCTCCGGACAATGGTCACAGCCCCTCTACCTCTGATGCTACTGCTAGTCAGGGGGCCTCCAACTCAGCCATGGGGTTCCATCTAGACTATTTTGTTGAGAAAGACGATGACATATAAGGGTATTTAAGTAGGTTTGAACTTTTAGCCACTACTTATGGGTTAGAAAGAGAAAGATGGGGGGTAAAGTTGTCTCAGGGTCTTCGGGGAACAGCTTATGAAGTGTTTTCCAAAATGAGCAGGGATGACCAAGACAACTATGACATGTTGAAGCAGGCTCTTCTGTTAAGATACGAAAAGAACGGAGAGTTTTATAGAAAGAAATTTAGGAATGCCAGGCTACTGTCGGGTGAGACCTATCACCAGTTCTCCGCCCGGTTAGAAACGTATATGGAGAAATGGGCTACTTTGGGGAAAACCCAAGATCTCAAAGAGATGATACTCATAGAACAGATGAGAGAGTCCATGGCTCCAGACATGAGAAAGTTTCTCATGGAACAGGGCGCGGAGAGGCTGGGTGAGATAATTAATGTCGCTGAAAGGTATCAGGCAGCCCAGGCAGAGGTAGCTGGCACCAAGAAGAAACCAGTAGATCAGTATAAGGCTCCTCAAAACTATAATAAATTTGATAACAGAAGTAAGCAGAACTTTGATAGGCCTCGAAATGATTTTAAAAATAAAACCTCACATTTCAATGACAGAAAGAATGATGAAAGAAAACCTTTTCATAAAGGTAGATTATATTGTAGACATTGTAAGATGGACAACCATAACACTGACAGTTGTAGAAGGAAACCTCCTAATTTCGCTGCAATGAAAACGGGGAGAAAGGGAGTAAAGGTCAACTCTACTGAACAGCAGGAACCTTACCACCCCCCAGTGTGTGAAGATGTGATATGTAATGGAGTCACCATAAGGTGTTTGTATGATACTGGATTAGATTTTGATTCAGTTGTGAGTTCTCACCTGGTGCAGGCCGATCAATACACCACAGAAACAGTGGAGATCAAAGCTGCAACCAAGGACGTAGCGACCATGACACTTCCCATCGCCAGGATAAATGTGAAGACGCGATATGTGGAAGGAGTAATCAGGGCAGCAGTGTTAAATGAACCAATCTACCCTCTGATATTGGGGTGTAGATATGTCTTCTTGGGGAATCCCAAGAGACCTGTGATCATGGCAACAGTCCAGACCCGATCACAATCCAGAAAGGAAGAAGATGAACCTATAAATACTCATCCAGAGGAGATGAGAAAGGCACAGGCTGAAGATAGGTCACTGAAGCCGTGTTATAAGAAACTCCCAAAGAGCCATACTCCTCCTAATAAAGGAGAATTCTATATGAAGAATAAATTGTTATATAGGAAGGCCGGCACTGGTTCAGCTGGTCACGGACAGCTGGTCCTTCCCAGTTCATATAGGGAAAAAGTGATGGAGTTAGGTCATACTATCCCCTTCAGTGGTCACATGGGGATTAGCGCAACAGGACAGCGTATAGCTTGTCATTATTTCTGGCCAGGGATAACGGAAGACATAAAGAGATATGTAAAATCCTGTCCCGAATGCCAGAGAGTAGCTCCAAAGCATTGGACTGCTCCAGCAACTCTAGGGGAAATGCCCATAGTGGGAACCCCTTTTGAGAGAGTTGCAGTGGATATTGTGGGACCTCTCACTCGGACCAAGAGGAGGAACAGTTACATCCTTACTCTGGTAGACACTTGTTCTATGTGGGGAGAGGCGGTAGCCCTGTCATCAATCGATTCGAAACATGTGGCAGAGGCATTACTTACGATATTCACAAGGTTAGGATTCCCGCATCAAATCTTGACTGATAATGGCTCTCAGTTCAAGGGGAAGCTAACAGAAGAGGTTTTTAGGTTGTTTCAAGCCAAGCACTTTCATTGTAGTCCGTATCACCCCCAAGGGAACGGCCAGGTAGAGAGGTTCAATGGGACTCTCATTTCTATCCTGAGAAAGCTGGCACATGAGAAACCTGATACGTGGGACCACTACTTGCCCGCCGCATTGTTTGCGTACCGGGAAGTACCACATAATTCAACCGGAATGGCACCCGCAACACTGTTATTTGGGAGGCCAATAAAAGGTCCTCTCGAAGCTTTGTTAAGGACCTGGACAGATGAGAAGGCAGAGGAGACTGTTACCTCATCATATCAATATGTGAACGAACTGACCACTTGTTTAAAAACTAGTTGGAAACTGGCAAATGATAATTTGAGACAAGCCAGGAAAAAGCATGCTGCTTATTATAATAAGAAAGCTAAGGATAGGGAACTTGCTGTAGGGGAGAAGGTACTTCTTCTATTGCCCGGCAGCAACAATAAACTTCAGATCGGATGGCAAGGGCCATATACCGTTTTGGAAAAAGTATCCAGAACAAATTATAAGATAGACAAAAAGGGAAAGGAGAAAGTCTATCATGTGAACCTTTTGAAGAAATATCTGGACAGACAAATCCAGGAAGGAACACACCTAATGGCCTTGTCTATCGCAACCGAAATGAAAAATGACCCTCTCCCCTCATTCGAATATCCACTGAAAACCAGTGAAACGTTTGTACAGGTGAAAATCAGTAATCACCTGACAAAAGGACAGAAGGAGAAGGTTCAACAGGTCCTTGAGAAACATACAGGTGTGTTAACGGATAAACCGGGGCACACAAATTTGTTGGAATATGATATGAAACTACTAGACCCAGCACCTATCTGTATGAGGCCCTATTCTATTCCTTTCGCTAAGGAAAAAGCTTTGAAAGAGGAGATTGATTATTTGTTACAAGAAGGGATTATTTCTCACAGTGAGTCTCCTTATAGTTCCTGTGTGGTTTTGTTGCAGAAACCATCGGGAGAACATAGACTGTGCATAGATTACAGGAAACTGAATGCTGTCACAGAAGGTCAGGTGGATCAATTACCTGATACTACTCAACTATTTGCCAGGCTGAACAAGGCAAAATATTTTTCTAAGGTGGATCTTAGCAAAGGCTATTACCAAATTCCAGTAAAGCCTGAGGTTCGACCTTATTTAGCCTTTAGCACCTCGGAAGGTCATTATGAGTTCAACATGTTACCGTTTGGGTTGAAAAATGCCCCGAGTGTGTTTTCTAGGATGATGCGAAAATTATTGGATCCCCTGAAAAATCCATGTATTTCGAATTTTATGGATGATATCCTCATTGCTACAGAAACATTTGAGGAACACATTACCTCTTTGAATATGCTGTTTGATAGACTCAGAGAGGCTAACTTAACCACTAGGCCAACAAAATGTTGTATTGGTTGTAAAGAGTTGGAATTCTTGGGACATACGGTACATCAGGGTAGCATGACCCCTGATCCCAAGAATCTGGAAAAATTGAAAAGAGCACCTAGACCACATACAAAGAAAGATGTGCGATCTTTCGTGTCGTTGTGTGGTTTCTACCAAAAGTACATTAAACATTTTAACTCTATATGTGCTCCTCTGACGGATTTAACTCGCAAAGGTCAACCTGATACTATAATTTGGTCAGCACAGTGTGAATTGGCTTACCAGGAGTTAAAAGAAAAACTCACAAGCAGGCCAGTGTTGCAATTGCCTGACTTGAATAAAGAATTTATTGTGAGAGGTGACGCAAGCAATGTGGGCCTAGGCGTACATTGTTGCAAAGGTCCGCCTCACAAGATGGAGAATTGAACCCAGTCGCTTATGCTAGCCGCAAGTTGAACAAGGCGGAAAAAAAATATTCAACAAGTGAAAAGGAATGTCTAGCTTTGATATGGGCTATAAAAAAATTCCAGATTTATTTATATGGCAGGACATTTGTGGTCCAAACGGATCATTCACCCCTCGTATTCCTGTCACAGGCCAAGCATGAAAATTCCAGATTATTGAGATGGTCTTTATTATTGCAGCCATACTCATTTCTGATTGAATATATTCCCGGCCCTCAAAACGTAGGTGCAGACTTTTTGAGTAGACATCCTTATGATGAAGATCAGAGAAATGCGTAAGACTTCATTGAGCTAAGTTATCTCGCAGATTATAACCTGCAAATGAATGCATGTTTTAGGATGGGAGGTGTGTAGCAAAATCTGCGAGAATAATCGCTCATTTCAGTAAGATTTTAGTCATAAAATGATAATAAATAACCTAGCCTGCATGTGTCTGACGGTTGGCATCTTCGACGCCAGCATAGCGCTGAATTTTGTGCAGTGCTAAAGCCTATAGAACGATCCCACGGTAAAAATGTAACACGCGTTTTAGTTTCGGTTTCGAAAACGTACTACTAATATTTAACATTTTGCCAGATCTGCTGCATACACAATGCAGCCTAGCCTTATAATTAACGATTTGGTAGAAATGTAATGCCAAACTGCTGTCTGAAGTAACATAATCTGTCAACAGTAACGAAAAATTTGGTAGTCTTTTAGACTTTTTCTAAGTAGCAATAACGAGACGACTGTAATACATTAACGCAAAATGCTACCAACGCATGCCAAAACCCGCGTCGTTCTGCACGCGAGACTAATAGTATTTACACACTAGAGCAAAGCCAGCAGAAGCAAACACGCAGACAATTTTATTTCATCCTCGCGGTAGTATTTCTGACGTCACTAAAACAAGTAGTTATTTGAAAAATACATGCTGGCGAGAGAGGGGAAGATGGCCGTCTTGTGTAAAAAATTTTATTTGACGATTGTCAGTGGAAAAATTGAAAATCTAAACCAATATGAAACTGACCATAAAAATTATATGGTAGTATAACTTAGAGTTCACTGAGCAAGAATGTGCTTTAAATAATATGATAGTCCCAGTATTAGCCAAGTTATTGAGAAAATACTAAATGTCTACGGACGCGCGACCAGACAGACTGTTGTTCCTGCTTGTTTTTTTCATAACGTTAGTGGGGACGCCAGCTTAGAAATAGAGGCATTGAGGTACATTCAAATTCGCTTGGGTAAAAAGAGTATAGGGGGAAAGGGGAGCGGTAGGAAAAAGTAATCCAAAACGAAACATCTTTTTGTATTGGCATAACTAAAGCAGACTGGCCAATCGACTTCCAGATGCAGAGTTTGTTTGGAATTATTTTTGTTTTTCAAAAACTACATTTGAATTCTGGTAGTCGCAAGCTTTCGATTGGCCAGTGCTAATAAATATTAGCAAAAAGCTTTCACTATTCATTGCCAGTTGAACAAAACTTTTCATTCAAATACGCTGAGAACAGCTGTGTTAAATTTAAAATTAAATAAAGAAATATTCACAGTCTGGACAGTGCAGAAGAAACTGAGGCCACTTCTTTGCAAGTCAGCGTCATTTGTTTATATTTCTTGAATTGTGGTAAGAATGCTTTATGAATTTAATATGTTTAATCCAACTACAAAGTTAGATACTGCTATTGGGAAAAGTGAAGGACATGCCGGGAGCAGACATTGTTGAGTCCTCACATTGAACTGTATCTAACTGATGTATGTTGTCATGATTATGTTTGAATATTATTGCATTAGAATATATTAGTAAGCCTCCGTGTTCCATGAACACTGTTCAACATGCCTGAAGCATTTATATTTTAAAAAAAAAGAAGAGAAAATCATATCAAAGGAAATGTGGTTACTCCACATTATTTTATTGAGGAAAAATATGTAAACGTACAGTGGCGTATCTGCCCTAGGGACCTGAGGTGTGGTCACAGCAAGGTGGGAGTCATGTAAAATTAGGGGCGAGTGCACCTGTAATGCAAGCGAGGCTGACCCCATATCACCGTAGGAAAATAATAAATACAATAAGTGATCAGATATAAAAGGCCAGGGTGTCCTTTTGTTGCAGAGGTTCTATTTCCTGTTGCCAGCCGCTAACAGGAAACCTGCTGAGTAAGAATAACGCCATCAAGTCTCCGACCAGCCGTTTATGCTGTCAAAGATAACAGTAGGAGCTTGGGCGTGTGGTGAAATCGAGATTTTCTGCAACTACACACTATAATATCATTCAACAAGGAATCCCAGGTGATGTGTTAAGCATCTGGGCATATCTGACACTTTCGTGTAATAAACACTAGTATTTCAAATCATACTCAGGAAGTTTATGGGGTATGATGAAACTACAGCCCCTCATACATAGTGACTCTCCCTCTTAGATGAATAAAGTGTAAGCTGTGAACATTCCAATAGGAAAGACATATATGGACTTTAGAGTTATTGGACACATTGTCCACACATAATTTTAGTTGATCTTTTCTGTAAACTATCTTGTCCTCATTTTCAAAGACCTGTCCAAAAGATATGACTGGAAAGGCAGAATAAATTGTACAGAAAAAAGATTCATTTTTAAAGAAAAACTTAACCACTGGTTTTATTCACTTCCTCATAGAAAATTAAAGTGTTTTTGTGTTGTGTACCATCATTTCATTTCTCCCCTAGACACTAGGTACACCATACACCAGACACTAGAGCCAAAATAGTGACCGTGTGAGATCTAGGGAGGTAGCGTTAGGTTCCCTGCAAATAATTCATCATCATCATCTTTTAGAGTCAGGGGCCTACATGTGCTTGACCTCACACGGTTAATACAGACACTGATATCATTCTTTTAGGATACCATCATAACCTCCCCAGCAAAATCAAACTTTGCTACACATTCACATCAACACATCCAAGAAAAAACCAACAGACTGAATAAGTATGGCCAGCAGGATGGCCTGAACATCAATCTGAAGAAGACAGAGGTTATGACACTAAATGTGGGCAATCCTGAGCCAATAACAGTAAGGAACCAGAAATTAGAACAGACAGACACATTTACTTACCTAGGATGCATAGTAACACCTGACGGTGGAACAAGCAAGGACATTAATAACAGAATGAATAAAGCGAGAACAGCCTTTGCTAATCTCAACAACATTTGGAAGTCTTCCCAGTACAGCACTAACACCAAATTAAGACTGTATGAGAGCTGTGTACTTTCTGTGCTTCTCTATGGTGTGGAATGCTGGAGAGTTACAGAGAAGGAAATGTCGAAACTGTCCTCCTTCCACACAATCTGCCTAAGGAAAATTCTCTAAATCTTTTGGCCAAACACCATCAGCAGCCAAGAACTACTTATTCGGAGTAATCAGTAGGACATGCACACCATCATAGCTGGCAGACGCTGGAGTTGGGTTGGCCACGTCCTCAGAACGGACCCTGATACCATCATAAGAACAGCTATGCTATGGACCACCGAGGGAAAGCGAAAGAGAGGCCAGCCAAAAACAACTTGGCGGAGTACTGTGGAAGCCGAGATGCAAAGAATGAACCAGAGTTGGGGCACTGTACGAAGGATGGCCACTGACCGAGCAAAGTGGAATCAATTTGTTGCTGTCCTACAAGACGCCACCAGGCGTGATGGCCACTGACTGCTTTGATGGTTGGCAGTTATGGATGAAAGAAGAAGACCTTTGCGGGTTACTTCGGAACTTGGTACAAAAATCTATCAGATTTTAATTTAACGCTGGCATTGATGTACACAACAATTTGCTAATTAATTATTAATTTTTTTCCAGTCTCTGTGTCCTTTACTCATATCATTTTTTATTTTTGTTTGTTCCCCATTTTCTGAGAAGCGTAATCTAGGCATGTCGTATGATTCTAGTGTATTGTACTTTTGTAAAACAAACTCCCATACAACTTTTAATTTTTTTTTAACTTTCTATTATAAGTTCTATAGTTAGCCCCTTTCTATACTTATACATGAATTTTATAAACTGAGTGTACAACTTGTAAGATATGTTAATCTAACCAATATAACAAAAGATTATAAAAATTTACTTTAGGCGATCTTTATGTTGAATGAATGGAAGTTGTGCTCAATCATTCCAAGGTATCTCTCCAGAGCCAAGTCCATAACTGTTAGATTGAGACATTTTACCTCTCAGACCTACAGAAAGAGAAAACACAAGTTATCTGTTAAAAAATGATTACCTGGGGAAAAACAGGTTAGTCATGGGAAGTAATTAATACATGGATGAAAGTAATGCAGATATTCACATTTACCCAGACAGCACTGACAGGTATGTAATGCTATGAATCAGGGATGAATGTGGCAGAACAGAAGGTGCATGTAAGTAAGCAGGACAGTCAGATCTTCATCTTCAGCATTCTAAACCTTTAAGATCATTTGCTGTGCACATGATCTCATTCCATTCTTCGCTATCCAGGTGGTCTCGGTCTCTCTTTCTCCCTCTCTCTCGAGTTTACAATTACCAGTTCTTAAATCCTTTTACATGCTGTCATTCAAAATCTTAATGGAATCCTTGACCTTGTACCCCAAAATTTGCTGAACATAAACCTTTCTAGTCTCTCCATTCATCCGGACATGTCTCAACTGTGACAGCGCCATCTTGTCACATATCATGGTCTCTGTGGTTTAGTGCCTTTTTACCACATTATGTGACAGCGCCATCTTGTCACTATCATGGTCTCTGGGGTTTAGTGCCTTTTTACCACATTATCTTCAAGAAAAAGATTTATTACTAGGCCACAATAAAGCCTAAAAATTAGTTGTGTGTTATATTTTATAGTTGTGGTGTATGTGTGTGTTTTCGCTCCTTTAAGAGCAATTATCGCGTGTGTTATTTGCGTGGCGCAATTAATACGCACTGCGGACTGAGTTGAGCGATTAGCCCTGGGGCCTATATAAGAAGTGCCTAGCCGGCGAACGAGTCTCTCTTAGTTCGTCAGTCACCCAAAGAAAGAAACGAGTCGATCTACAAAATAGATGCCTTGAGCACGTGAGTTAATTTAGATTAGCATTAGTGTTCTGTAATTCTGAAATAGTATTCAGCGTATCTGTTCTAATGTTTAATGAAATAGATAAAAGGATGTTTCCTAAGATGAGATTCCAGGACATTAGATTTAGTTCTGAAATGATAGATGAGTGAAAATAATGTGTGGATAGGTTTTATTAGGCACGCTAAGCCCAAATCACATATGTGAGAGTTTAAGAGCTTAGTATCAATTATTTCATTCACCAGACCGGGCAAATATAGTAGAAAACTATTTTGTACATGAAACTGGACAGAGGTGTTATCAGAAACTGGAATTTAGATAGTATTAACTATTAGTAAGATGGCAGCCACGTGTTGATGACTGTATAAAAGCGGCGCCAGCAAGTCTGCATCACACGCTTAGATCACGTGTTGTAAGCCTATAATGTTACGCAGTTTTATATTGTGTGAATTGACACATGGGTGAAAGTAGTTAATGTAATTTTCCCCAGTAATAGAAGAGAGAGTTTTCGTGGTAAATTTCCTTTAGGTGATGTATTTAGTTCCAGTTTTGTTGTCAAGAATAATTATATTTTATTCTTTGATGCGATGGCAATTAGGTATATTTCCCAATCCTTATCATAATCCTACTGTTTATCTTTAGTGGTTTACTTTGATAGTCATTTAGATTTCTGGTGAGCGCAATGCCACTCCTTTGTGCGTAAAGCACATCTGAGACATAAACGTTCCTGTTTGCTCCTTGCGGAGCAGGGCGACACCAGTGCGGCTGAATCCAACAGAAGCCTGCATGAAGCATTTATATGCTATGGCAGTGGTTTGTTTCTGTAACAATGAGTTTTATATGATGAGTTCTCAATGCGACATGCTTCAGAGTGCAGGGATGAATATTGAGATGGATCAGTTGCGAGGTGGTGGTTTATTCTCATTATTGAGAGTATTTGTTGTACATATAGTTGAATATTATTTTATGTCCATTTTATTGTTATTTAATTATGGTTATGTGTAGAATGGTTGGTGAGAGCACGTGGGCTCACTTGGAGATATATATTTCTCTTCTCGCTCCTTATGGAGCATGGGGCCAACAATGTGGCTGGCATCCACATGAAGCCCTCACAAAGCATTCAGATGCTCTTGCAGTAGTGGTTTCAGTAGCAATCTGTGTTACATGGTGAGATTGCCAGCCTTATGCACAACACCATACTAGTCTCATTGGACGATATTCATGAGTGTGTGAGATAGTTGAGTGTGTCAGGTGGGCGCATGTTTTCTGTATGGTAAGTGTTATTATCTATGCTATTGATTTTAACTTAGACATTGTTTTATAAATTGTTTCTTTCAGAAAGTCTATGAACACTGCCTGGGTGTTCGGTAGTATTAAATGTTGATCTGTATAAGGCTTTGTGTTGTTTGAATTGCTAAGTCTGCTGCTGAGAGGGTTGCAAGCAACCAATAATTGCAACCCCTGTCAAACGATCCTTAATAAATTTTCTTAGTGCATGGGTCTTGGGTGTGAGGTAGCCACATCGACGTAGGTTCGCCTCAACCTCACCTAGCCCCTGTCACAAGTGGCGTCGTCGGCAGGATTGACAGACAGCACGCAGTGAAGCAACTCCACAGTAATCAGAATAACAACAGCCGAAACAGTAGAACACCCAGTTCAGTGCAAGGCAAGGGACGGGATCATCCAGTTTGTCAATATTTCTAGTCAACTCTACTAGCAACAAGATGACGGCACGCAACACACGTACTGCTAGTGGATTGGATAATGAAGATGTGGCTGAGGTGGATGATCCTGTAGTGGGGCTGGATCGTCAACCAGAACGAGTACAGTACATCATGGTACCTACTCACAAGAAAGTGCGGTGCTTTGGGGAGCGCACGGGTCCTACAACCGAGGAATATGTCAGAGAGGTGAGAGCTGCCTGGAGAGTAGGGATGATGAGTAAAGAGGACCAGGCAGATGTTATTCTTGACAGTGTGACCCCAAGTGTTCGCAGGGAGCTGAGGATTCAGGCTAATGATGATTACCCAGAAGCAATGCTACATTCCATTCTTAGGGTGTATGGATAGCGTCGAAGCATCCCAGAGCTAATGGCCACTTTTTACTCTACCCGGCAAGGTGCAAGGGAGTCTCTTTGGGAATTCTCCCATCGCATCCATGAGGTGTTCGAAAGTGTGGTAAGGGCACAAAAGCAGAATAACGTCACTCCTTTAGAGCCATCCTTTCTTCGTGACCAGTTTGCTGCTTGTCTGAGAGATGATCTACTAAGAAAGCTTGCAAAGGAAATGATCATCAAAGAGCCTACAGCATCAATCCCGTCAATGAGGGACTATGCCCTACGGTGTTTAGAGTCTGAACCCACTCCTGGGGCTGGTGTTGCCAGTGTTGAAGTGGCAAGAACAGAGACTGTGTCAGATACACATGCATTAAACGCAGAAGTAGAGCGGCTGAGAGCACAGGTGGCTCAATTAGAGGCTAAAATTGATGCGATGACTCAGGAGCAGGGGAGACGTACCAGGACAGTTCGTTGTTTTAGATGCAGAGGACAAAGGCCACGTACAGAATCGATGTCCACAGGCATTAAACTAGACCCCTCTGCGGCTGGGAGTCAGGTTACAGAAGGGGAGCAGAATGACTCAAAGATAAAGATGGTGGTGGTCGACCGGAGTGTGAGGTGCTTATAGCAGGAAAGAAAGTCAGGGGTATTCTTGACACTGGGTCACAAGTTTCAACTGTTACGGAACAGTGCTTTCAGCAGCTCTTTGGAGGTCTGGCCCTGGATGAAAGTAAATGGGTACGTCTAACTGCTGCCAATGGTGTCACAATTCCATATGCTGGCCATCTAGTGGTTGATGTCAAGATTGGGGAGTGTCATGTCAAGAACTGTGGCATCTATGTCGTTAAGAGTGTCAATGGGCCTGAAAAAGCGCCTGGTATAATAGGTACTAACATACTGGCGGAAGTAAAAAACATCCACCGCTTCCTCAAATGGCAAGCTCCAGGAAAAGGTACACAAGAGGCAAGGTTAGATGGCGTGAAGGTGTGGGTTGCAGGAGGAAGAAAAACCCACCTACCAGCTCGCTCGATCGCTACTGTACAGGTGAAATGCAGAAGAGGCTCCAGATCAGAGAAGACAGTGCTTTTTGAACCCTCAAGAGACTTAGACCATAAAGGGCTGGTTATATGTCACACACTAACTGTACTCAGAGGAAGGTTCTGTGAGGTCCAAGCAGTAAATCTTGGAGATGAAGACCTTTTACTGGCTAGGGGTACTCAAGTTGGAGAACTTTCTGAGGCATGCACAGACTATGAGAGACAATTCAGATTTGTTGGAGCCCAGGAAGTGGAGATATCTGCACAGCCAGGATGCCCAGCCAAGGTCCCTGTTTGCAGCCCAGTTGATTTAAATGGGTTTGAGGGCAGTCAAGATGAAAAGCGCCAGCTACAGAAGTTACTACAACAATATAACAGCCTTTTCGCTAAAGACGAGAATGATGTAGGGTATACAAGTAAGGTATCTCATTCGATTCAGTTGACGGATGATACTCCAGTAAAACAACCCTACAGGCAGATTCCTCCAGCTTTCTACAAAGAGGTGCAAGACCACCTTAGGCGTCTCCTCGACAAACAAATTATAAGAGAAAGTTCAAGCCCCTGGGCTTCGCCTATTGTGCTCGTGAGGAAGAAAGATGGCAAACTGCGATTATGTGTAGACTTCAGAGCTGTCAATGCCAAGACCAAAAAGGACGCCTACCCTCTTCCTCGTGTGGAGGAATATTTAGATGCTTTAATAATAATAGATTGGAGGCGCAAAAATATTTTCTTCACTAGATCTAGCAAGTGGCTACTACCAGGTAGCTATGAGGGCAGAGGATCAAGAGAAAACAGCGTTCACCACACCGTTTGGATTGTATGAGTACACTAGAATGACCATGGGACTAGCTAATTCAGCCAGTACTTTTCAGCGACTGATGCAGAGTTCCATGCACAATATGATGTTTCAGCTGTTACTGGTCTATCTAGATGACATTCTTGTGTACTCAACCGGCTTTGCAGAACACCTGCGGCTTGTTCCGTGAAGTCCGACTGACCACCATTATGTTCTGTTACAAGCCGAAATAATACTTGTAGATTACTGGCCTTGGGTAAACACAACCGCGGCTCAGCGGCGGCCACCTCCAATTGTCCGTCGAGGGTCTGTTGATGTACAGTACTGTCTCATTGCTATGTAAACATTCCCTGTAAAATTGAATAATTTCACACGACTGATGAAGACAGTGTCTGGTGTGGACAATGGGTATAGAAAGTCGAAATACAAACTCATTCGCTCCTCGTGACACTGACAATGCTGTTAATAATTGTTATATTTAAGTAATTTCCAGGGTGGGTTTTAGGTCTTGCCCAGGCATCACAATGTTTGCTAATTTCTTCTTCATGTGATGTTTATTCAAATAAATGGTAAATATACATGTTTGTGCACAGAAGCATATCTGGAGTCATCTTAATATGACCACCAGCTATGCACAATGCTATAGTATGCAGATTTGGATGTGAACCTCTGTCTGTGAGGCTAATACACCCTCACTGACTCTTGAAATCATCAGCACACTTCCAGGAATTCCTCCTGTGATGAAATATGTTGAGAACCCATACCTGGTTGCCTGCATGCAGGAGGATCTCACTGTGGACCCCATGACAGGCAAGGGGAGCTGAGAGGTGTGCAGGAGGATCTCACTGTGGACCCCATGACAGGCAAGGGGAGCTGAGAGGTGGCTCTATGTAAGACGCGGCAATTCCTTGGGAGAGCACAGATTATGCTTGAAAAGATAATACTTCTAAAATGTAATACTGAAAAATAACTTTGGTCCAGTAAAAAGTCAGTGAAAAAAATTGTAAAAACAACTAAAATATATATTAATATTTTTCATTATTTGTAATAATCTACGTGATTGTTCGATTAAGTGTGATTGTGGCTATAAACAGTGTTAGATCTAATATGAGGCTCGACTCAGGACCCGACTTGAAGCCAGTGTTTGGAACTTGCGACTCGACTTGAGACTTGTACGAAGAGACTTGAGGCTCGTTAGTAAAGACTATACAACTCTGGAGTTCGGATATTTTTTGTTTTAAAGTACAGAAATCTCAAATGCAACATTACCCACATAAACATGTTTTCATACTTCTCAAATACATAATGTGGTGCTGATGTCTCAAATATCTTCATTCATTTCTTGAGCGAGCCAAGAAGTGTTTAATTATGTTCTACTTCAATCATCAAAACCATATCTTTCTTATTCTATTTCAGTACCGGTATCCTTTATCACCCCTTCTGCCAGAACTGTCTCTAATGATCTATTTCTTATCAGATATTAACACAATTTTCTCTTTCTTTATTTCATTGACAAGTTTATTTACAGTCGACTATTGTCAAGTGTATGTGTCAACTGCCTTGCATTTAGTTAAAAAATATACTATCAACTATATATAATCTGCAGTTTTTTTTTTTCTTTGCCCATTTTTTCTTTCCTGCCTTCAATTATTATGATTCTTTATTGGCTATTCACAGCTGACTAATATTTCTGACACATTGTGGCAAAATCAGTAATATGTCATTATTCTGAGATATTGTTATCGCAAGAAAGGTTTTGAAAAGACATCTGCAAAAGTGAAACTATAATTAAACTTGAGTAATTTTTTGAAACATTATGTGTGCTTGAAGATCTTATGTCCTAAATGTTGAATTCTGATAAAATTGATTTCAATGTCAAATCAGTTATTCAGAATAGATCACTTTGTATGCATTTTAATCGTTTTTTACGAACATTTTTGACACAAGTAATAGGAATCATTTGATATAATAGACGTTTATTAAAATTTGAAAATTTCACAATTAGCATTTACAGCCAATTTTAAGTTTTTTTTTTAAATAATTGTTCACTAAATCAAAATGTTATAGATTGTACCACACTGCATTACACATCTAAACATGCAGTTTTCCTCGATAATTTTCTTCAGTTGATTATTTTTAACGTTCTTTTCTGGTTGTATTGAAGTCATTTTACTACTGATTATACCTCTTTCTATGAGATCTGCAATACCACTGTTTATGGAAGAAGATGGCATGATCTGGGCACTTGAAACAGTCAATATCCCCCACTGCTACCGTACTGTGCATATGACCCTTCTCCTTCTCACACAATCCTAACCTGCATAGAGAAATGTGCGAGACATCACTGAGAATATGTCTGCACAACATTTTAAAATCAACACATTAAGTAATCAGATAATCTGTCTATGGTCGTATGTTTTTCTTTGGCAGCCAAATAATTAATAACGAAGAAGTTACAGACCATAAATTAGTGTGTGTGTAAAATAGAATTGAAATGGTATGACAAGATCACCAATGTGCAACTGGTGACAAGATCAAGAGATGAAAAGAAGATAATGGCGATGGTTAGGATACATTGAGGATAATGGTTGATGGCATTACAAGACAGTCCTTGTTCTGGAATCTTCAGGGTAAGAGAGGTAGCTTCTTCTTTCTTTGATCCTTAGCTGCTGACTGTCAAAGTAGTCAGTGGCCATCCCGCCTGGTGGCATCTTGTAGGGCAGCAACAAACTGTTTCCACTTTGCTCTGTCGGTAGCCATCCTTTGTGCAGGGCCCCAGCTCTGGTTCATTCTTTGCATCTCGGGCTCCACCATTCCCCAAGTTGTTTTTGGTCGGCCTCTCTTTCGCTTACCTTCACTGATCAATAACATAGCTTTTCTTGTGATGGCATCAGGGTCTCTTCTGAGGATGTGGCCAACCCAACTCCAACGTCTGAGAGAGGTAGAGGCAGCTGAAAAACACATGGATAAAACTGAAGACAGAAATGAAAGGAACGATGAAGACGTGGAAAGATTTTGAGCTGACGGCGTGAGACTGGAGGATATGGCATAAGTTTGTTGAAGGCTGTGCACTTGGGGGTGGCCTGAAGGGTAATGATGATTCAAATAATGAATGCCACTGTGTTAAACACTGCAATGAATGACAATTAAATAACATTTTCTGGGCGGGGGGGGGGGGGAGAATAAGGGAGGTAGCAGACATTTTGGGCAGAAAACAAAAGGCCACAACGAAATCAATCACAACTTTTTAGCTCCCAGTACAGCACAGGCCCACAATAAAAACATGCTAAACCTTTACTGTCCTGTACCATCCATTCACGGTCTCTCCATGCTTTCTTGATCTTTTTCATGTATGTCTCCAGTTCTCTTCACCATGTGCTTTTTGGTATTCCACTTTTTCTCTTACAGTGAATTCCAGAATAGGAACTGCCTCATACTGCTATCAGCTGGTTTTTTTCATGCATTATCCGTCCAACTCTATCATCTTCTCATTTCTTTTTCCACTAGTATCTGTCTTGTTCTTTTCATCAGTTAAATTTTAGTGATCTTGTCATACCCCGTCAATCCTTCTATTCTGGGAAAGCACTGATTTGTAAATCATGAATCATTTGACATTTATTAAAATTTGAAAATTTCACAATTAGCATTTACAGCCAATTTTAAGTTTTTTTTCAATAATTGTTCACTAAATCAAAATGTTATAGATTGTACCACACTGCATTACACATCTAAACATGCAGTTTTCCTCGATAATTTTCTTCAGTTGATTATTTTTAACGTTCTTTTCTGGTTGTATTGAAGTCAATTTACTACTGATTATACCTCTTTCTATGAGATCTGCAATACCACTGTTTATGGAAGAAGATGGCATGATCTGGGCGCTTGAAACAGTCAATATCCCCCACTGCTACCGTACTGTGCATATGACCCTTTTCCTTCTCTCACAATCCTAACCTGCATAGAGAAATGTGCGAGACATCACTGAGAATATGTCTGCACAACATTTTAATATCAACACATTAAGTAATCAGATAATCTGTCTATGGTCGTATGTTTTTCTTTGGCAGCCAAATAATTAATAACCAAGAAGTTACAGACCTTCATAAATTAGTGTGTGTGTAAAATAGAATTGAAATGGTATGACAAGATCACCAATGTGCAACTGGTGACAAGATCAAGAGATGAAAAGAAGATAATGGCGATGGTTAGGATACATTGAGGATAATGGTTGATGGCATTACAAGACTACATTTCTGGTTTGGGGCTGGCAATCTCATTATATAAAAAAAACTACTACAGAAACCACTGCTTGCTGTATGTGCATGCTTGGACCAGCAAGGGGGTGGTGGCTCCATAAAGAGCAAAATGGAAAATATCATTTTTGCTGTCCTCCATATCTCAGAGCTAGACAATAGGACTGACTTGACATTTCAGTTAAAGATTCTTTGTTTTGTGTTGGACTTTTTATTTCTTGTAATTTGCAATAACAGACAATGTATTTGCTGGTGACGGTTAGGACACATTGAGGAAACCTGTTGATGGCATTACATGGCAGTTCTTGTTCTAGAAACCTCAGGGTAAGAGAGGTACAGGAAGCTGAAAAATGCATGAAGAAAACTGAAGAAACGAAAGGGATCATGAAGACATACAAAGACCTTGATCTGTAACATACTCTGTAACATACTCCATAACAAATAAATGCCACAATTAAAAAAACAGCTCTTTTTTATGCTTTCCACACACACAAAAACTGGGAAAATATGTGACAGAAGTAGCAAAGCAAAGCAATCAAACATAATTGATGCTTGAATACAATATTTGCAAGCACCTAAATGACCTAAGAGCAATACTCTATGAACTATGTCCGCATTTCAAAAGAGCTGTGATACAGGGTGTGGCATCTCAGTGAAACATCTTTGGCAATGAAGAGGGTGACATACTGGCAAAGGTGAAAAGTTAATTCAACCTGATACAAGCATAATTTATGAGAGGTCAAGAGTTGTATCTGCAGCAGATAAAAGAACAAGAGGGCACAAAGTATCTAGGCCTATGCCACTGTTTCTTTTTCAAATGATGCATGCTACCAGCTTATCAGAAGTGAACAAGTGGTAATCTGCATACTGTGCACAGCCCACAAAAGACTATTCGTCAAGCTAAAGATAGACCTTACTGACGAATGTAACTGGCACTGATAGAATGGCCGCTGAAAATCTGCTAAACATGCCTTTCACGATAATCACCGCTTCGGATGCTGGAGTCGGATCATATCTCAATAAACATATTTTTGATCTGTGGTCATTTCGCATGTGATTATCTGTAGGCTACTTGATATATCTTCAAGTTGTTGGAGCACTTGGTGTTTGTGTGCCTGGTCCTGTGCGTCATTTTTCAAAACTTATTGTTCGTCTCTACCACTTTCAATCACACGGAGGGACAATCACTTTCAAAGGAAGTAACGCCAACCACTGCCCTATACAGTCTCTTCTGTTACAACGCGTGTCTATAAAGCGTGAATTTGTTCATACGCTGTAGGTAAATATGGAAATAACATACCACAACGCGAAACCGTTTTCGTACGCGATTTTTCACTAGGTGGCTATGCTTTTCGCTGCCCTATAACACGATCAGGTGAACGCGAATAACGCCACCCAGCTGAACGTAGTGGCCGGCGGAGGAATACACACAACGCACACTGCATGCCCTGCGAGTGTGTATTGTGCTATTCTCCTGAGTGTGAGTATTTATTCAAGTAGTGAAAGAAAAAGGAAAGTCTTGAGTATTGAAGAGAAGCTTTGAAATAATCAAGCGTTTTGAAAGAAACGAGAGAAAGTATAATATCCTGAGGGCAACATGCCTAAAGAATCTACATTGCGCATCGCTAAGGACATCGCTTCGAAAATAAAAGAACCTTGTTTAGCAGGAACAATTGTGAATGCTGCAAAATCTAATAGAGCACGGCCTAAAGAAATAGAAGAAACCGATAGCTGTCTAGGGAAACAGAAGGCACTTATAGAAGTGGAAGCAATGGGACCCCGAATTATAACAGCAAGGTTTAAATCAGCCAAACAGAAAGTAAATATAAATATCATCCAGTGTTATGCACCAACAAATGATAAAGAAGAATCTGAGAAAGAAGACTTTTACACCAGTGTGACGTATAACGGAAATATAGCTTCCTGTATCCTACAGCCTTTCGTGACCTCGCTAAGTCATGCATTTCTCTGCCTGTCTGACTCACCTTTTAATCCACACCTCTTTTTATTGACCATAACTAGGTACCACAAACTGCCGCTTCGCCGCGGTTGAAAAATTTTGTGACGCGCAAGCGAGGCCCAGTTTGGGTCCTTTTCAACCTCGCTCTGCCTAGTAATTAATTTGCCTTTTCTAAATAAAAATTATATCTTCTGGTTCCTTGATCTTTAAACTTTCATAATATGTCAGTTGTAATTTTCTGCATGTCATTGAAATTGAGTGAGACAAAAAAATAAAACACCATTAACACCGCTCTTGCCGTGCGTTGGCTGACTGGCGCTCAAGAGAACGAAATTCCCCGAAAGGACTCCCACCTCATTCAAAGCGTCGGCGCTGTGTCCTCAAAAAGGCTACACTAATACGGTTTTCACCAATGAGAAGAGCGGAAACTGAGGTTTACGCACATGTAACACGAGGCACAGATTTTTTTATAGGAAGATATCGTAAATTCGAAGTGAATGAGAAAGTTTGGATTTTAATACACATCTGGGAGGCCTACCTACACTCGTGTTACATCAGACAAACGAGCAACCATTCTGCTAAAATCGTATCAAAGTTTTAAAAATCATAGTAATTTGATGAAAGAGCGAACGAACGTTAAAACAGAGCACCTCCAACACATTTCGGCGTGTAAACATAATGGCGGATGTTCCATCTGACAAACCCGGACACGATGGGCCGGCTATACGAAACACAGCACGAAATGACTCAGGCGCTGAACTGAAAGTTTCACCAATGGAAGTCGACCCAATATGTGTTCTGAGTAAGTTTTGAATTTTGTTTTATTTCTATTCATTTCAGACCTATTTTGTTTATTTGCAATATAGCAACGGCAAGTGACGGAGGGTGGGTGTATTAGTAAAAGAACAGCCAAATGTGGCTGCTCGATTCACACATTTAGACAGAAAGTTTTTCGTTTTTAAAGCAATTTTTGGGGTGGGGTATTGTTGTTTATGTAGCTATTTGGTTGTTTTATCGGACCATCACCATTTTATAAACATTCGGTATCAGAATTAAGGTCTAACACTTAGTAACAGTTTGTAAAGCCGCTGACCTACTTTCGATAACGTTATGGATGTCAAAGGTCATGTTTAGAATTTAGCTTGCTACACATTTGTGAACGTTAATGTTTTTTTTTTTAAATGCCTCTCTCGCTTAATTAACCTTTTTTTTTCTCAATTATTTCAGGGGACGATCGTTATGATGCACATTGTGAGCATATTTTTCAATGACGGGAAGAGGCAGACGTCCGGCACTGCCACCGATTTCTACTGTGACAAACAGACTATTGGCACAGTTCTGTCTTCTGAAGGACTAGGAAAATGCAACATCGGAGCTAGTACATCTTGTTGTGTAAAGTTTATATATCATATTATTTCCTCTCATTCTCTGATGTTAAAAATCATTAGGCTACTATGTAGTTGAAGCTTTCCTAGATGCCTCTACAGGTTTTGAGTTTATTTTACAATTACAAACATAAAAGACAAATGACATAATCCATGTAAAAGAGAGACTTACAATCTACTGTATAATTAATATGATTTAAATGGTAAATGCAGTAAAAATTAATGCCGCAATAAATGCTTAATGATTAACAATGGGAAAGAAAAAATAATTTGGCTGACATAATAAAATAACACAATCATGCAATTTGTCCTCTTCCCGTCCCTCCCAACAAATTTCTCTCAGGTGACCTCTTGGTTTCTCTGTGCTACCCGAACAGAATGTGAGTAAAGGACAGCTACAGTACAGGTGCCAGATGTCAGTACAACAAGCCAGTGCCCTGAGAGGAGATTCACTTGAGGACTTTCTGAACACACAATTATCTTTTGATGCAGCTGACCTCAAGTGACAGTGAGTTGGACACGGACTAATATGTAATGTTTCTTTGTTTCTAAAAATCAAATTTTAAGCAATAAAGGTTGTTTCAATCAAGAAAATAACCATCAATTTGAATTGCACAACTCAAATTACATAAATATGGAAGTTTTCAGCTCTATAGCTGCAATATTCATGATTTTATGACAATATTTGGAATTTCGTGAGATTTTTCTTCCGAACTGCAAATTTAGCCTTTGGTCCATTTTCACATAATGCAGTTTTATAGTATTCAGTATTTCATGTGGCTCAAAAAAAAAATTAAGCATCAAGTATATAATGCTATCTTTAAGCTCAATAAATCTTATAGCTTTCCTGTGTGTAGTTTTTGATTTATGAGTGCATGAAAATGCATATTTGCACTTTGCGAGCACAACAATGAGACTTGAAATTGTATCTTTTGTCAATTTTGATGGACCATAATTCATTTAATTGATTTGTTGTACTTCCCATGTTTCTTTTCTGCAATAAGGACTTGTATGACTTTGTACAAAAAGCATTATTGACTTGGTAAGTGTTTGTTGACTGTAGTTATGATTGTGCAAAGTCAGGCAATTTGTTCGGGCAAAGATGTTTGAAAAATTTTGTAATTCCCCACAATTTTGAAATGCTGTAACTCTGTTGTTTGATGTCCGATTTTTAAAAATTAAAAAGGAAACTTCATGGCTTAAAGAGATCCATTAAGATCTATAAACAAAGACACTGTAAAAACAAAATGAAAAATCAGTTTGTGGTACCTACCATAACAAACAAGCTTGTTTACAAACTTTCGCAACCTGTCATTCATAGCAGGGGGCGAACCACGTTCGTTTACGCAAGTTTCTCACGCTAGCTGATCTGTCAATATTACGATAACTGGCAGATCGCACGTGAAAAAACACGTAGAAGAGTAACGGCCTTTGAAGATTCTCTATAAGGGGAGCTAATCCTTTGATGCTAGTACCTACAGGGAAAAATAACTCGAGATTTCGAGAAACAGGGAAAATCTCGGACTGAAGCCCGCTATACGGGTTAAGCCTCTGTTGTCGGTCAGCAACGGCCGACAGAAGCGACCGTTAACCTTTTATCTGGGAAACGTAGTTTCAGATTTCTCTGCTGGGAAACGGAGTGGGAAAATTCACATCTTCTAAAGATCATAACATGATCGTTTATAAACTGCGTCTTTCTCAAATCTGTTATCAGTGTCGCTCAGAAATTTTTCGGAGAGTCTAAACACGTTACCTAGAACCATTGGGAATAGATGTGTTAATAGTTTCGTGGTGTTTTCTTTCTGATTTCTGGTAATACATAAATTTGTGCTTAAGCATATTAAAGTGTTAAAAGTTTTAGCATTTTAATTCACTGCGATTTTCTAGGTGTTAGAACTAGTGAATTAAATAACGCGTAGCTATTTTTATTCCACATGTTTCAGTTGTAATGTTAATTTAATCACCCGCTAATACACAGAAAGAGATGGTTTAGTTGACTAATTAATACACTAGGCGACGGATAATTGACGGAATAGAACTCACGTTTATTTCATTTGGTGTAATTTAGTAAGTGACTGTTGTTTAAATATCAAACTGACGCAGACCCTCTGATAGCTACTTAGCTACAGGCGATATTTGTTAAAGTGCGCGTATAGATAAATTAAATAATAACGGACCAGATAGGAATAGGCTAGAGACAACGTGTGCTTATATGTAGATATTATTAGCAGTAATTTTTTCATTATGTTCCTATATCCTTTAGGCATGACCTGATCAACGGCGACCAGCGGTTTTTTTTATTTGGCTTTATCTTGGGCCTTGTCTCCATTTTAGTGATTGGATTAAATTTGTCTTCTCTTGGCTTACGCGTCTCCCAGTTCAGTTGTGAACAGGACGGGCCATAGAGACTAACGAACATTTTAATAGTAAATTTTAACTGAACTTACAAATACCCAGATATATATATTTTTTGCATTTTATCAGCCCACTGGGGTGTAAAAGATATAACAATTGATCCCGACATTTGATAGTCGTTTACAAGTGGATATTTATCCAGAAGAGTTACGCTATTTCAGAATCGGCACTCACCAGAGCCAGCCGATAGGATTTACCATCATCATTAAGTAACAATAATTAACAGTTTTTTAGCAATCAGATGTGTTCCTACTGTTTACTGTGAACATCAGATCTCAGAAAGTCTCGGCATTAACTATCCAAGGTGACATTGTGTATCCAGGAAATCAACCACAAAATTAGGCGTTTCCCCTTATAAAATTTAATTATTGAAATGAGGGACTGGAGCCCAATTCGGGCGATAATTACTCTGGACCTTATATACATGTTCATGGATTATACATCTGTCGTGAAATATTCTAATCCACATATATAAATTATTAGGTAAATATAAAGCCTAACAAATAAAATTAATAAAGAGAAGAGCAATGGGAAAATAACAGTGCTGTCACAAAGAATGTACTCGAAATCCCCCTTGTTTTCTGCTTCGTCTGCAAATTGTAACGCTTTCACGTTGATATAAAAGCTTACTGTATTATTACCCGCCTTCTTCAATGAAACGTGTGCTGCATTTCTAAGAAAAACATTGAGACGTACTGCGTAATGACCTAAATTAATCCTAACATTAATTATACTGCGTTACCAAAACGAACGAACAGATGGACAAAAGGATAAAGAGAGAGGGGAGGGCTGAAAATCAGGAACGCATGCAACACGCGTCGCGCGATACACAAATGCTGCCATCACGCGTGTAAGTCTACATGCACTAATTTTTTTTCAGACGGACAGTGATAAAATACACTACCCTTTCCCAGAGTTAGGTTTATAAATCATACAAAACTCTTATTAGAAAAGATAACATTAGATGGGTTTACGGTTGAAAACATAACAGTACCCAGACAGCACATCTTCGAAACAGGAGGTAGAAGAAATTGCATATTTTGAACGCAGCCACGTAGCTCCTTTAAATTAGTATTTTTGGGTTCCTTAGGGCTTGCTGACAAATAATATGTAAAACGTTACGCAAATAGTCCAGGAATTAATAAATTATACCCAAAATAAAATAGTGAGGATGCCTGACAGCATGGAATCATTTCTGCTCATAAAATTTTTTTTATAACGTGTTTGAAAAAACCTTACGTTACATAAATAGCCTACCATGTAAACTCCCCATTGATTGGAGCGCAACAAATGAAAGCCTAACCACGATTGGTCGGACTATAAATACTATCTTGGTTGTTAGGGGAGACGGGGAAAGGTAACATTTTTTCAAACACTTGTCGAAACGGGCCTCATTGGTCAGACTCGCTGATATACACACTTGGGAGCGTTAGTTCGAAACCACTGGTTTAAATAAACTTGATAAAGCATCAGTGCGTTGAAGCCAGCTTATATTTGGCTCAATAAAAGCCTGGAAGATAAGCAGATGGGAATTTGTGCCAGTTTGTGCCAGAATTCATTGCTAATCAACGTATCTGTGTTTATTCGTATGAATTGTGGGACAGTGGTCTTGATGGTACTGAGCAGCACCTGGTCAGAGCTTTGCTGAATCCAGTGTCGGACAGCATACTCCTTGGTCCTTTTAGCTATCAGTGAGGTGTCTCCAGAGCCCAGAGGAGAATTCGAGCAGAGGAGTCCTTTCCTGCCGCCATCACGCCAGATAAGCTAACTTGGCCAGCTGAGCTCAACATTATGTCCCCTCATCTTGAAATAACTTTGTAAAAATAACATTCAGAGGGGAATTTAATTGTCTTAATATCAGGAACTGAGAACATCTCCAATACTAGTCCCTAAGACAAACTATTGAAGTCATGATGACAAATACCAACAGAGCTTGAACAAAAAAAAACCAGTATTACCTCATATTACTACTACACAACTGACACACATAGGATATTTTTAATAATATATGTCACTACAATATTCATATTGATAAAGTCTGTACATATACTTGTAATTAAAATTGATTGTGATTCCTGGTTCCTTTGTATTTGAATCAGGACACAAATACATTATTAACAGCACTGAATACATATTGTTATTTGAAACGTTACGAGTGACTTCTTTAAGATATTCTCATAGAGTGTTATATGTATGTGAGTGTCACAGTGTTGTTAAGAGTAGTGGATTAAATTAAATTGTTTATCTGTCTGTTGTTGTGACTTACACTTCACCATACTCATACCCTAGACACATAACGTAGCATCACACTATTCCAGAATAATTCTGACTGAGATATATAGATATGTGGTAGCAAGTAAGGTTATCTATAATACACTACTCTTAATAGATATAGATACCTTCACAGCTGATCTCAGTCAGTACACTAAGTTCCCTATAAGTATTTATAACATCCCACTTCACCACATATATTGGGGTCTCGCTCTTGGGATTTTGAATCTTTCCCTATTAAAAATATTGGGGGTAATTCACTTCAGGGAATATAAGAATTAAAAGGTATCCTTGGGTGGAATAAAATAAGGTTGAGCTCACGGTGCCTGTGTTGTCCATTATATATATTTAGAATTTGAATTGTTGGTTGGACATTGTAGAAATTTACATGATAGACAATGGCGGACCTGGCCAAGTTTCGATCTGCTGCTGTTCAGACTGCAAAAGAGTTAGGATTAGATGGGCAAGTTATGGTTGCCTATGTTACTACGGAATGTGACAAATTTATTGAACGCGAAGAAAGAAGGTTTGAAGCCGAAAGAAAGTTAGAGGCTGACAAGGAAATTAAGAGGTTGCAGATTGAGGCTGAGGCTAAGAAATTGGAAGCAGAAGAAAGAAGATTGACTGCAGAAAGAGAAGACAGGAAATTAGCTGCAGAAAGGGAAGCAGAAGATAAAAGATTACAAAGGGAACATGAGTTACGACTAAGGGAGTTTGAGTTTCAAGGCCATGCTCCTGAAAATGGTGCCAGTCCCTTTGCCTCTGATGCTACGGTTACTCAAGGAGCCTCAACCTCAGCTATGAATTTTCATTTAGATCATTTTGTTGAGAAAGACGATGATATAGAGAGCTACCTGAATAGGTATGAGCTATTAGCTACCACGTATGGGTTAGAGAGAGAAAGGTGGAGCTTAAAGTTATCTCAGGGACTTCGTGGGGCAGCTTATGAAGTTTTTGCAAAAATGAGCAGAGGTGATCAGGAAAATTATGACATGCTAAAGCAGGCTCTTTTGTTAAGGTATGAAAAGAATGCAGAGTTTTACAGGAAAAAATTTAGGAATGCTAAACTACTGTCAGGTGAAACCTATCACCAGTTCTCTGCACGAATAGAGACATACTTGGAGAAATGGACTTCTCTGGGGAAAACCCAAGATCTTAAGGAAATGGTCCTTATAGAGCAACTAAGAGAGTCCATGGCTCCAGACCTGAGAAAGTTTCTCATGGAACAAGGTGCAGAGAGGCTGGGTGAGTTGCTAAATGTTGCTGAAAGGTATCAAGCAGCTCAAGCAGAGGTAACAGGTAATAAAAAGAAACAGGTGGATAACTTTAGGGCACCACAGAACTTTAATAAATTTGATCCTAAGGATCAAAATAAAGGTAAGCACCAATTTGATAGGCCACGGTATGAAATAAAAATAAATTCCCACAATTCGATGAAAGGAAATATAATGAAAGAAAATCTTTCAACCAAGGAAAAAGGTGGTGTAAAAATTGTCAGATGGACAATCATGACACTGACCGTTGCAGAAGGAAACCTGTGTATATGGCAACCCTTCAGGTCAGGTCGACCTCAAGACAGGAGGAGGATATTATGTTGGATACCACTCCAGAAGAGATGAGGAAGGCACAGGCTGGGGATAAAACACTCAAGCCTTGTTTCAGAAAATTGTCAACTTGTCATACAACTCCAGGCAAGGGAGATTTTTACATGAAAAACAAGTTGATGTATAGGAAGACTGGAGCTAGATCCAATGGTCACGGACAGCTGGTTCTTCCAAAAAGATATAGGACAGAATTAATAAGGAGCCTACATGTGAAACCAGATGGGGACCATGAGAAGATAGGTACCATCATTCAAAAGGTGGCTCACAATTATTATTGGCCCAAAGCAAGATGGGACATTGAGAATTTTGTAGAAAGGTGTAGCATAGCACATGAGGGAACACCCACAAGTGGGAACATGGATCAGGACCTGGACACGCCCGGGGCAAAATCAGGCCTGACAATAAAAGGAAAAATAAATTTGATAAAGTGGACCAAATGGAATGGGAAGCCCCTTTTCACGGACAAGCTTCACTTAACTGTTTTACAATGGCCACTATGCGGAGAGTGCAAAAGGATGTCTTACCCCAGGATAAGCCGACAATCCCTCAATCGGACTTAAACAAACTGGAGGAAGAGGATGTAGAGAGGAAATCTCTCATCAAGAATTTTAAGTGGGGAGAAAGCCCCAAGACAAGAAAAATTGGTAGCGGTCGTTTTGTGAATGATAATTCTGGGAGGAAAAATCATCACTATAAAGCTTCGAGTGGAAGAGACCATACCGGTGCATGGACAAATAGGTCCACACAATTAAAGGTCCATATGTAGCTTTGTTAAGAACGTGGACTGATGAAAAGGCAGAGGAAAACATTACATCTTCATACCAATATGTGAATGAGCTGACCACTCGGTTGAAAACTGGCTGGAAACTTGCCAATGAAAATTTGAAACAAGCCAGGAAGAAACATGCTGCCTATTATAACAGGAAGGCGAAAGACAGAAATTTGGCTGTGGGAGAGAAAGTACTGCTTCTTTTGCCCGGGAGTCAGAATAAGTTACAAATTGGATGGCAGGGTCCATATACAGTTCTAGAGAAGGTGTCTAGAACAAATTATAAGATAGATAAGAAGGGAAAGAAAAAATCTATCATGTGAATCTCCTGAAGAAATATTTGGAAAAGAGAACATCAGGAAGAGACACACTTGTTGACCTTGTCCATCGCCATGGAGATGAAAAAGGAACCACTTTCATCATTTGAATATCCATTACACCCCTGTGAGACAGCAGCACAGGTGAAAATCAGTACACATTTAACGAAAACTCAGAAAGAGAGAGTGCAACAGGTTCTAAATAATCATGCAGAGGTGTTAACAGACCGACCAGGGCATACAAACCTATTGGAATATGATATGAAACTAATAGACTCCACACCTGTCTGTATGAAACCATATTCGATCCCGTTTGCTAAGGAGAAAGCTTTGAAGGAAGAGATAGATTATCTATTGAAGGAAGGAATTATTTCGCACAGTGAGTCTTCGTATAGTTCCGGTGTTGTACTCTTAAGGAAGCCCTCTGGAGAACATAGACTCTGTATAGATTACAGGAGACTGAATGCTATTACAGAAGGACAGGTGGATCCATTGCCGGATACAAATCAGCTGTTTGCCAGACTAAATAAAGCTAAATATTTCTCAAAAGTGGATCTGAGTAAAGGATACTATCAGATTCCAGTAAAGCCTGAGGTTAGACCATACCTAGCTTTTAGTACCTCAGAAGGACACTATGAGTTTAATAGATTGCCATTTGGATTGAAGAATGCGCCTAGTGTCTTCTCTAGAATGATGAGAAAATTATTGGATCCTCTGAATAATCCCTGTATAACAAATTTTATGGATGATATCCTTATAGCAACAGAAACATTTGAGGAACACATTGACTCTCTGAACATGCTGTTTGATCGACTTAGGGAGGCAAATTTAACAGCCCGTCCAACCAAATGTTGCGTTGGATGTAAAGAATTGGAATTTTTGGGACACACAGTTTATCAGGGAAATATGACCCCTGACCCAAAGAATTTAGAAAAACTACAGAAAGCCCCGAGACCACAAACCAAGAAGGACGTGAGATCCTTTGTCTCATTATGTGGTTTCTACCAGAAGTATATCAAGAACTTTAATTCCATATGTGCACCGTTAACTGAATTGACACGTAAAGGACTTCCAGATCGCATTACATGGACACCACAATGTGAAATGACTTACCAAGAATTGAAGGAAAAGCTCACAAGTAAACCCATTTTGAAATTACCTGACTTAAGTCAAGAATTCATAGTAAGGACGGATGCAGGTAATATTGGGTTAGGTGCAACTCTACTACAGAAATCAGATGCATTGGATGGGGAATTAAGCCCAGTGGCATATGCTAGCAGAAAGTTGAATAAAGCTGAAATCAACTACTCAACTAGCGAAAAAGAATGTCTTGCAGTAATATGGGCAATAAAGAAATTCAATATTTATCTATATGGGAAGGCATTTAAGTTGCAAACAGATCACAAACCTTTATCGTTTCTAGCACAGGCTAAGCATGAGAACTCTAGGTTACTCCGATGGTCTTTACTTCTGGCTCCATATAATTTTAGCATTGAGTATATATCTGGAAAAACCAATTTGGGAGCGGATTTTTTAAGCCGCCATCCGTGTGATGAGAATCACCGTAAACCCCAGAAATAATAATAAATTTCTCTATGTGTATATAGAATAAAGGACTGACATATAATGTCTGTTTTAAGAGGGGAGGTGTCGTGAAATATTCTAATCCACATATATAAATTATTAGGTAAATATAAAGCCTAACAAATAAAATTAATAAAGAGAAGAGCAATGGGAAAATAACAGTGCTGTCACAAAGAATGTACTCGAAATCCCCCTTGTTTTCTGCTTCGTCTGCAAATTGTAACGCTTTCACGTTGATATAAAAGCTTACTGTATTATTACCCGCCTTCTTCAATGAAACGTGTGCTGCATTTCTAAGAAAAACATTGAGACGTACTGCGTAATGACCTAAATTAATCCTAACATTAATTATACTGCGTTACCAAAACGAACGAACAGATGGACAAAAGGATAAAGAGAGAGAGGGGAGGGCTGAAAATCAGGAACGCATGCAACACGCGTCGCGCGATACACAAATGCTGCCATCACGCGTGTAAGTCTACATGCACTAATTTTTTTTCAGACGGACAGTGATAAAATACACTACCCTTTCCCAGAGTTAGGTTTATAAATCATAAAAAACTCTTATTAGAAAAGATAACATTAGATGGGTTTACGGTTGAAAACATAACAGTACCCAGACAGCACATCTTCGAAACAGGAGGTAGAAGAAATTGCATATTTTGAACGCAGCCACGTAGCTCCTTTAAATTAGTATTTTTGGGTTCCTTAGGGCTTGCTGACAAATAATATGTAAAACGTTACGCAAATAGTCCAGGAATTAATAAATTATACCCAAAATAAAATAGTGAGGATGCCTGACAGCATGGAATCATTTCTGCTCATAAAATTTTTTTTATAACGTGTTTGAAAAAACCTTACGTTACATAAATAGCCTACCATGTAAACTCCCCATTGATTGGAGCGCAACAAATGAAAGCCTAACCACGATTGGTCGGACTATAAATACTATCTTGGTTGTTAGGGGAGACGGGGAAAGGTAACATTTTTTCAAACACTTGTCGAAACGGGCCTCATTGGTCAGACTCGCTGATATACACACTTGGGAGCGTTAGTTCGAAACCACTTGTTTAAATAAACTTGATAAAGCATCAGTGCGTTGAAGCCAGCTTATATTTGGCTCAATAAAAGCCTGGAAGATAAGCAGATGGGAATTTGTGCCAGTTTGTGCCAGAATTCATTGCTAATCAACGTATCTGTGTTTATTCGTATGAATTGTGGGACAGTGGTCTTGATGGTACTGAGCAGCACCTGGTCAGAGCTTTGCTGAATCCAGTGTCGGACAGCATACTCCTTGGTCCTTTTAGCTATCAGTGAGGTGTCTCCAGAGCCCAGAGGAGAATTCGAGCAGAGGAGTCCTTTCCTGCCGCCATCACGCCAGATAAGCTAACTTGGCCAGCTGAGCTCAACATTATGTCCCCTCATCTTGAAATAACTTTGTAAAAATAACATTCAGAGGGGAATTTAATTGTCTTAATATCAGGAACTGAGAACATCTCCAATACTAGTCCCTAAGACAAACTATTGAAGTCATGATGACAAATACCAACAGAGCTTGAACAAAACAAAACCAGTATTACCTTATATTACTACTACACAACTGACACACATAGGATATTTTTAATAATATATGTCACTACAATATTCATATTGATAAAGTCTGTACATATACTTGTAATTAAAATTGATTGTGATTCCTGGTTCCTTTGTATTTGAATCAGGACACAAATACATTATTAACAGCACTGAATACATATTGTTATTTGAAACGTTACGAGTGACTTCTTTAAGATATTCTCATAGAGTGTTATATGTATGTGAGTGTCACAGTGTTGTTAAGAGTAGTGGATTAAATTAAATTGTTTATCTGTCTGTTGTTGTGACTTACACTTCACCATACTCATACCCTAGACACATAACGTAGCATCACACTATTCCAGAATAATTCTGACTGAGATATATAGATATGTGGTAGCAAGTAAGGTTATCTATAATACACTACTCTTAATAGATATAGATACCTTCACAGCTGATCTCAGTCAGTACACTAAGTTCCCTATAAGTATTTATAACATCCCACTTCACCACAACATCCAACAGATTGTTTTCACCACGAATATGGTAAGAAGCGAGAGTGTGTGGCCACGTATGACAGAGAGAGAGAGAGAGAGAAAAATATTTTCTTTAGTTTGACTATTGTTTAATTTTATTGGATAATTTTTAGCGGGAACTGTGTTCTTTCTTTACTGTCTATAATGTAACCTAGGGCTAACCTTTAACCTTTGGGGTTATTAAATTGTTGGGTTCTTATCTTCTCAAGGAGGGGAGGGCCTAGGTATTCTGTTATTTTTCTATGCATGTAATTCTGATTTTATTTGATCTTTCTTTTAGATATTCGATGTTGTAAAGTTTAAATGATAATAAACAACAAAAGAACTAAACTTTGTGTGTTGGTCAGACCCATACCCAAATTAACCATAGTTTTTCGTGTTTGTGTGTCTTATCACATAGCTGTGTGTGTATGCGTTTAGTAAACTTATATTTCTCAATATAGGGGGGTGCAAGATTGTCTTATACTAAATTATAGTCGTATAGATAGACTGGACTAGAGAAACTACTCAGTCCAGAGACAGATCTTCTCCTTAACTATTCACTCGTGAAAAAATCTATTTCTTACACCTTTACTTCTCACATATTATCACCATCTCCTATACTCAGGCGGGACCTTACATAACTTTAAAACCTATCTAAGCACGACAACCAGATTACAAAATGACTTGGACAAAAAGAAAAGAAAGGACATCACAATTTTGATGGGGGACCTAAACGCGAAAATAGGTACAGACAACACCGGCTTTGAAGAAATCATGGGAAAGCATGGATTAGGTATGATGAACGAGAATGGGGAACTATTAGCTAACTTCTGTGCTTCAAATCAACTAGCTATAGGAGGAAGCATATTTCCACATAAAAGAATACATAAAGAAACATGGATATCACCAGACTACAGAACTGAGAATCAGATTAATCACATATGCATAAGTAAGAAGTTTAGGTCATCATTGCATGATGTAAAAGTATGTAGAGGAGCAGATGTGGTATCAGACCACCATCTTCTGTTGGCTAAAACAAAATTAAAACTCAAGAAATTTACAACAGTATATAGCTATAGACAACAGTACAATGTAAGATATCTAAGAAATCAGGAAATAAGAGAAACATTTTCTATCACAGTATCCAACAAATACCAAGTACTCCAACAGCTAGGAGATGAAGCAGATACGGAAGACCACTGGCAACAAGTACAAAATATATGGAACGAGACATGTGAAGAAGTACTGAGAAAAAGAGAACATCAGCACAAAGCATGAATAACAACAGAAACCATTAGCAAGATAGAAGACAGGAAAAATAAGAAAGCAGATTTAAACAGAAGCAAAACCAGAAGCTCCAAAGGCAAGGCTCATGAAGTGTACATAGAAGCAAACAATGAAGTAAGAAGAAACATCAAAAGAGACCAGAAGAAGTATATTGAAGAGTTGGCAAGGGAAGCAGAGAAAGCTGCAGCCAAAGGAAATATGAGGGACCTGTACAACAACTCAAAAAAGCTAAGGGAAATATAAGCAAGCAAATGGCCTCATAAAAGATAAGAATGGAAAATTGCTTAGTAATATACAAGAACAAATGAAGAGATGGGCAGAACATTTTGAGGAACTTCTCAATAGACCAGCTCAAACTAATCCCCCAGACATCCAGCCAGCAGAAGAGGAGCTACAAATCAGCTGTGAACGACCAAGTAGAGAAGAACGAACGAACGAACGAACGAACGAACTTTATTTTCAAAGGGTTAAGAATTGGGCACGCAGGCCCGTCTGACATTCTGCCCTTCCTCTCTCTCTCATCATGTATACTGTATCCTTTCATCCTCACATTTACTTTAAGCATTATTAAGGCATTTATCATTATAAAAGTAATATAACATCAAACATTTGCAATAATCATCATAATTAAAGTATGTTTTTAAAATAAATAAAGATAGATAGATAGATAGATAGATAGATAGATAGATAGATAGACAGACAGACAGACAGACAGACAGACAGACAGACAGACAGACAGACAGACAGACAGACAGACAGACAGACAGATAGATAGATAGATAGATAGATAGATAACGAACGAACGAACGAACAAACTATATTTTCAAAGGATTAAGAATTGGGCACGCAGGCCTGTCTTACATTCTGCCCTTCTTCTCTCTGTCATCTTACATACCGTATCCTTTCAATAGCACATGTATTTTTAGCATTATTTAAGCGTACAAAATTATCGAGGTAAAATAATAACATACATTTGTAACATCCAGACATAATCAAATTTAAGGGGGGAAAAAATTATTAATTAAAATAGATTAACAAAAATTAATACCTTAAAAAAAAAAAAAAAAAAAAAAAGAAACTAACAAACACAATCAAAACAATTCATACAGTAAATAAGACATAATTAGAAACGTAATCAGATAATGGTGGCATATAATAAGAACTCGTGACAATTTGGAAATCTGCTGAAATAGCTGGGACTTCATGTGTTGTCAGCGCATGCGGAAAATGTTCCCACAGGTGAGCAACTTTGAGTCCCAAGCTAAGAAGAAATAAAGAAAGCCATAAAGCTTCTGAAAGATGGAAAAGCAACTGGTCAAGATGACATTCCAGCAGAGGCCATCAAAACAAATATTGATATCTCTACAGAGATATTATACAAACTACTTGGCAAAGTCTGGGAGAGAGAGGAAATACCAGCAGAATAGAAGGAAGGTTATCTGGTCAAGTTGCCTAAGAAGAAATTAACCAGAGTGCACAAATTATAGAGGAATTATGTTACTATCAGTGCCAGGAAAAGTATTAAACAGAATCACCCTTGAGAGATTAAAAGAGTCCATAGACAAGCAGCTGAGAGATGAACAAGCAGGTTTTCGACAAAACATATCATGTATAGACCAGACAACCACATTAAGAATAATAATTGAACAAAGTCTGGAATGGAATTCATAGCTTTACATCGGATTCGTGGACTACGAAAAGGCATTTGACAGTGTAGACAGATAATCACTTTGGAAACTGATGAGGCATTATGGAGTTCCCATGAAGATCATTAACTTAATAAGGAAGACCTATGAAGACATGACATGCAGAGTTCTTCACGAAGGACAACTTACAGAACCGTTTAGGATAAGAACGGGAGTGAGACAGGGATGCCTTTTGTCTCCATTTCTTTTCTTACTAGCAATAGATGGGTTATGAAAACATCGACATCACACAACAGAAGTGGAATCTGACTAAACAGCTTGATGACCTGGATTTTGCAGTTGACTTGGCTCTTCTGTCCCATAATCAGATGCAAGAGAAAATGAAAATTCTCGATGAGAGGTCACAACAAGTGGGCCTGAAAATACACAGGGAAAAGACAAAGATTATGAGAATACATGCAAGAAATGATTACAAGATTGATCTTGAAGAAACACCACTAAAGGATGTAGAATCGTACCCTATTGGGAGTTAGAAAATGCAGCAGTTGGAATGCCCAGAACGCCGCTTCGCTACCCCGGTCCTCTAGACACTCTATGTCACGTGATGAGACTGGCGGGGAAGGGATTGCTGACGAGGCGTGTGCAAAAAGAGAGAGTTTAGCAGCGAAGGGAGTGGAGAAAAGTGGGGTGGGGGCATTCAGTGACCAGCCATTTTGGCTGTGAAGATGTGTATCTGGGTGTGTGTGATTGTTTCATACATATGAGTTACCATTATTATTATTATTAATCTTGATTGTGTTTTAATTGCCTGACCACATCAATGGGTCTGTTGTGAAGTTCTTCATGTTTATTAAAGTTATAAACCGTCACTCAGCAGTTATTACGTTCTTTGGGGAAAGAGACGTGTGCACAAAAGTAAACTAATACTTGTTTGCCAGGCACGTAGAGAAAGAACCCTGGACATTAACTTCACATGAATATTGTATGTAAACAACATACGCTTGCAAAACCCTAACGCGAAACAAAAACGGCCTTCAACATACACATATCTTGGTAGTAAAATAGACAAAGTTGGAGGGACAGACAATGATATCAAAATCTTCTTCTTTGATCCTTAACCGCCGACCATCAAAGCAGTCAGTGGCCATCACGCCTTGTGGCGTCTTGTAGGGCAACAACAAATTGATTCCACTTTGCTCAGTCGGTGGCCATCCTTCGTACAGTGCCCCAACTCTGGTTCATTCTTTGCATCTCAGCCTCCACAGTCCTCCGCCAAGTTGTTTTTGGTCGGCCTCTCTTTCGTTTTCCTTCAGGGGTCCATAGCATAGCTGTTCTTGTGATGGCATCGGGGTCTCTTCTGAGGACATGGCCAACCCAGCTCCAGCGTCTGCCAGCTATGCTAGTGTGCATGTCGTCTTGCTTGCTCCGGGTAAGCAGATCTTGGTTGGTGATGGTATTTGGCCAAAAGATTCGGAGAATTTTTCTTAGGCATGTTGTGTGAAAAGAGGACAATTTCGACATTTATTTCTCTGTAACTCTCCAGCATTCCACACCATAGAGAAGCACAGAAAGCACACAGCTCTGATATAATCTTAATTTTGTTCTTGTGCTTTACTGAGAGGACTTCCAGATGTTGTTTAGACTATAAAAGGCTGTTCTTGCTTTGTTCATTCTGTTGTTGATGTCTTTGGTTGCTCCGCCGTCTGGTGCTACTATGCATCCTAGGTATGTGAAGGTGTCTGTCTGTTCCAGTTGCTGATTCCTTGCTGATATGGGCTCAGGGTTGCTCACATTGAGCGTCATGACCTCTGTCTTTAGATTGATGTGTAAGCCAACCTGCTGGCTATACTTATTAAGTCTATCCGTTTTTTTTCTGGATGTGTTGATGTGAATGTGCTAGTAGTGCAATATCATCTGCATATTCCAGATCTTCCAATGTAGAAAATGTAGTCCATCTTATTCCTCTTGGACTGCCCTCTGTTGTCTGGCGCATCACTGTCGTACTTCTGTCTTCACCTCAAAGGTTAGGTTGCTAGAGGCTTTTTATAATTGACACAATGCAGCTTGGAATTCCATAAGCCCTCAGTATTTTCCATAAACTGTCCCTATGTATACTGTCAAAATCCTTTTTCAAAATCAACGAAATTAATGTACAGCTGTCTTTGCTAGCTCATGGTCTGTCATTAATAGCTCTGCATTTAAATTATCATGGACAGGAGCTTTTCCATTCTTTAACCCTTTGATTGCTGTGATGATTTCTTCTTTTCGTGGAATGTCTGTATTAACATCTAGATCATTTTCAGCCTCAGGAACATTCAATTGTGTCACTGGTGGTTCCTTGTTCAGAGTTTCTCTGAAATGCACTGTTCATCTTGTTTCTTGTCCCTCTGCTGTCGTGATGAGATTTCCTTGCTTATCTCTTACTAATGTAATATTGTTAGCACCTCGTTTTCCGCTGATGAATTTAGTTATTTTGTATACTGTGCTTTGTTAATTTCTCAGAGCTGCCTCTTCTGCCTGTCTTGCAAGATTGTCTAGGAAATTCCTTTTGTTGGCTCGGGTTTGGCGTTTAACTTCCTTGTCCAGCTGACTGTACTGTTCGCTACATAATTGCTTTAACCTGGGGGATTTCGCTTCTGTTTTCTTTCTTTTCATTTCCTGTCTCATAGTTATGGTGTTTAGTGTTTCTGGTATTATCCAGTCTTGCTTCTTCCTTTCCTGGAATCCCAAGCATGATTTGCCGCTTCCCACATCCGTACCTCTTCTTACTTTCCCACCTTATAATGCATGTCTCCATCTACCATTAATCATAATGTGGTCTATCTGGTTTCTGTCCCGACCATTTGGTGATTCCCATGTTAATTTGTGAATTTCTTTGTGTGGGAAAAGTGTTCCTCCAATGACCAGGTTGTTAACGCTACAGAAACTTATTAATTTATCCCCATTTTCGTTTGCTGTTCCGCTGCCGCATTTTCCCATTACTCTTTCATTATATGTATTGTGTGTTCCAACTTTCGAATTGAGGTCTCCCATTACTACGATAAGATCATATCTAGGTGTGTCTTCCATTTCTTTCTGCAGCAGTTGATAGAACTCATCCTTGACCTCATCAATGCTGTTATTCGTTGGTGCGTAACATTGTATTATTGTGGTGTTGGTGAGTCTCCCTCTCAATCTTATTCTTATCAGTCTGTTGTTGATGGGTTTCCATTCCGGTAATGTCCTTTCTGTAGAATAATGGCTACACCTTCATTGTGCTGTCCATCCTCTCTTCCAGAGTAAAGTACTGTTTCTCCTGTTGCTGTTTTAACTTTTCTTGCCCCTGTCTATCTGCTCTCGTTTATCCCTAGAATGTGTAATCTATAGTTTCTCATTTCTGCTGTGACCTGTTTTAGTTTACCCATCTCATTCATTGTCATGACATTCCAAAATCCTATTCTTGTTTCACATTTTGCGGTCAGGACGTCCGTTTTCGTGTCAGCGGCTTCCTTTCGGCTTTCACCACTGACAGTCATACGAGCCTCAGACTCCAGAGGTCCGTTCCGCAGCAAAGTTTGTTCATTTGTTGTCGTTTCCGTAACTTCATTTCTTTTTACATAGACAGGGGTGTCAGCCCTATGCTAAAACCCCCAACCTGGAGGACCAGAGTGTCTGCTTTAGTCTGACCCCTGCCTGCGCAAACCTGTCCAGCTTGGTAGAACCTTCCAGGAGTAAAACTCCCGCTGGCATAGCTCTGGGGGTAATCAGATATCAAAATAAGAATACAAAAAGCAAGAGGCGCTTTCATTGCATTGGGAAACATATGGAGAACAAGAGAAATCAAGTCCAACACGAAAATAAGAATCTTCAACTCAAATGTCAAGTCAGTCTTATTGTATGGCTCTGAGACATGGAGAGCAACAAAAACAACAACTAAAAAGCTACAGTTTTTTATAAACGGGTGCTTGCATGGAATAGAAGGACTGAAATGGTATGACAAAGTCACAAATGTGAAATTGATGACAAGAACCAGACAAGTGCCAGTTGAACAAGAGCTGAGAAGAAGACGCTGGCGATGGATAGGACACACATTGAGGAGACTTGTTGATAGCATTACAAGGCAGTCCTTGTTCTGGAATCCACAGGGAAAGAGAGGCAGAGGTAGACCAAACACATGGAGAAGAGAGCTGGATACAGAGGTGAAAATGATGAGGAAAACATGGAAAGAACTTGAGCGGATGGCACAGGACAGGAAGACTTGGCATGTGTTTGTTGAAGGCCTATGCTCCTCGGGGAGCTAAAGGGTATTGATTGATAGCTGTTGAGTTTGTGGATCTAAGACCAAAAAAAAAAAAAAAGTGATTGGGAGCAATCTTTCTCACAATTAAAGAGAAAGCGTTAGCTATATATGAAGATCTTAATGTCCAAATCCTGCATAAGTGAATCCTTTTTGGTGCTAGCAGTGGCTTGTTTAGTGGCTTCAAACACCGAATTTTGATTGGGTTTGTTATTTATTTATTTTTAGTATTACGAGGGCTGTCCGGAAAAGAACCGGCCATGTAATATAAGTCAATAAACATTTTACATAGCACAATGATGGCTCATTCCCCATCTAAGTAGGCTCCTTGGGACATCACACAGTGCTCCCAGCGTTTCTTCCATTGTTTAAAACACTCTGCGGAGGCTTTTTTTTTGGAAGCGCCATCAGTTGCGTCGTCGTATTTTCTTTAATCTCATCGACGGTCTGAAATTTTCTACCTTTCAAATATGATTTCAATTTTGGAAAAAGCCAAAAGTCGCAGGGTGCCAAGTCTGGGCTATAAGGGGGATGAGTTACCTGGTTGATGTTATGTTTCAACTAAAAACTTTGCACTAGATGTGATGCATGGGCGGGCGCGTTGTCGTGATGAAGACGCCAATCGCCAGTTGCCCACAACTGTAGTCGTTTTCGTCGTACTGCATTTATCAACCGACGGAGAACTTTGAGGTAGTACTCCTTATTAATTGTTTGGCCTGATGGAGCGTACTCATGATAGATAACACCTTCCCAATAAAAAAAACACAGTCAACATGGTCTTGATCTTGCTACGGGTTTGCCGCGCCTTCTTCGGGCGTGGAGAACCAGGCGACTTCCACTGAGACGACTGAGCCTTCGTTTCTGGATCATAGCAGTAGATACATGATTCATCTCCGGTTATGACTTTCTTCATGAAATCTGGGTTATTGGCTGCGGTTTGAAGCAAATCATTAGCAACTGTGGCACGAAGTTCCTTCTGCTCTGGTAGCAGAATCCGCGGAACGAATTTTGCCACAACACGTCTCATACCAAGATCCTGGGTCAGAATCTCGGATTCAATAGCTTTGGAATTCCCAGATCTTTTTCTAGTTCTCGCAATGTCAGTCGCCGATCTTTGTTGATTGCAGCCCGTACACGTTCAACATTTTCCGGTGTTCTGCTTGTTCCAGGCCTTCCAATAATGGGATCACATTCAACAGATTCTCGACCATCTTTGAAGCGTTTGTGCCACACCTTTATTTGTGTAGTACTCATTGCATCGTCCCCAAAAGCCTTCTGAATCATCATAATAGTTTCCGTGGAGGAATGTTGAAGCTTGACGCAAAAGTTGATGCAGATTCTTTGCTCTACTCGTTCAGCCATTTTGAATGCGACGACCACACAGTGCACGTGTTCACTAAATGGCGTTTAACGGTCGCACTGACTGGTGCAGCAACGTCAACATTGCACACGTATGTGCATAACAGGCCACTCTATTTGGCTGCCAAGTTACATCGATGTCGCGCAAACGTTTTTTCTAATGCCATGCCCCTAACCATATTTTTTCCTTAAGCCCTGTTATTTTTATTGCTCGAAATTCCACAGTTGTGATTTTTAGCACACATACCGCGTTATGGGAGAAACGGTTGTATTACTGATTATCTAACTAAAACGTTCGTAACCAGCAATGAAAAAAGGCAGTTATTGTGTCAGACTCACTCACAATCCATGCTTTGAAAGGTCTAAAATGGATGGCTCTGACACAAATGGAAAACCTCCATAAAAGCATAGAATCTTCAAGAACTGATATGGATCTACTGTCCTGGTCATGCAGGGGTACGCTGCAGAATGAAAGAGCTGATCGACTAGCTTCAAGAGCACCCATAGAAGGTGCATTGGATATGAATAAGAGAGAAATACTGAGGGCAATTCATGATCGCCTATTAGAGAATGACACTGCAATCGATGAATCATCAAGGCTAAGACTGCTGGAATTGGGCATCAAACGTAAAATCAGCAGGAATGGACATATTGAGAGGATGCATCCGGCATGTATACAACCAGTGCGCAACAGGAACAATTAGCATTCATACCCTTTGCCATTAGCTGAGCGAGACTGAACACCTATGGGTTTGCCTGGAGTGCAATGACGTGGATTCTGATCAACAATAACAATAACCAGCAATGAAAAAAAAATTCCGTTCGGCTTTTTGAGAAAATGCGGAAAAGGCACGCAGTTTGCCACGTGACAGCTAACTAAAGGTAGTGACACCCACTAAAAGAACGCGCAGGACTTTCCATTTTTTCATGAAACAGCCGTGCACAGTGGAATTAGTGCCTTCATGAGGACATGTAGCAGAAAGAGTACAACATAATTATTTCCCCGCTATATTTTGGCGAGTTACTTGCTCGTTTAGCGTATAGAGCTTGTAATGTTTCTCTTGGACACATATCGAGCACTTTTGTTGATACGAGACGACACATCCACGTGCGAACTATAGAAAATGTGTGGACACAGCAAAACTCTTGCATTCTTTATTATGTAAGGCTTTGGTGAGCCTCCATAATTTTCTGCCATCTTTGTCAAGGTTAAGGGCTTCTGTTGCTTTCACCCAGCTGTACTTTGCTAACAGTTTAATGTTTTTCTGTACTTTGCTAACAGTTTAATTTTTTTCTGTACTTTGCTAACAGTTTAATGTTTTCCTGTACTTTGCTAACAGTTTAATGTTTTCTTGTACTTTGCTAACAGTTTAATGTTTTCCTGTACTTTGCTAACAGTTTAATGTTTTCCTGTACTTTGCAGCAATGGCTTTATAGGCGATGTTTGCCTGAACTGTTTTGTCTTTTTCTGCTATGTTTCTTGCTCTTCTGTGTCCAGTGTAATCTTTTCTTGCCCTTCGTGGTATTGGTTCTAAGGCAGCTTTCTTCTTCTCCCTCGTTCGTCCTGAAAAGGACGTTGGTTGTGTTGTGTCTGTTTATGCCGGAGCTGTGATATTTGCACCTTTCGGTCGACACATCCGACTTCAGCACAACATTTTTTGGGACCCGGTTTGCCTTCCCTCTGCGATCCCTACTCTCTCAGCCAGACTGCAGTGATGCAGCCTGTTTCCAGGACCACCACGTGGAGGTGGAGTAGGGTCTTGGTCAGCTCTGGTTCACTGACCCTGATGCAAGCAGTCAAGCTATGGGTCGCTGACTGCATTCTCTATTGCTGCATCTTTGGGTCCCAGGCAACTTTCAGGACTGCTTTGTTAAATCCATCAGCTATTTCTCTCATGCTTTGTTTTTGCTATCTATTTGTCTACAGTATTTATCTGATAGGGAGAAGAATATGAAGACAATGGATAGGACACAGGCACTAAGGAAACCTGCTGATAGCATTACAAGGGAGTCCTTGTCCTGGGATCCCCAGGATACAAGAAACAGAGGAAAATTAAAAACACACGGAAAAGAGAACAGGAAAGAGAACAGGCTGACACATGCGACAGGAGTACTTGGCATAAATTTGTTAAAGGCCTATGCTCCTTGGGGAGCTGATAAGTGAGTAACAATTCCAGTCTTATATTCCAATGTAAATGAACAGTGTGATAAAGTAACAATTCCAGTCTTATATTCCAATGTAAATGAACAGTGTGATAAAGTAACAATTCCAGTCTTATATTCCAATGTAAATGAACAGTGTGATAAAGTAACAATTCCAGTCTTATATTCCAATGTAAATGAACAGTGTGATAAAGATGATGCTCTTAAGCCAAGGACAGGAAGATAGCATGTGAGACAAGATGCATGAGAACAGCTACTAAATGTCAGCATAAAAGATTAAAAGTTAAAAAAAAAAGGAAGAAATCAAGAAACTTGATGGGACCACCATGTATCAGCTACATATAAAGACAGACAGTAATATGGTCTGGACAGCTCATCTCAGGTCAGATACACCTAATCCTCTTACAGTACACCCAGATTCAAGTAAAAGAGACACCGTAGAAGCAGGTAAACACTGGTCTTACAGAAATGCTGAAGTGATCAATAAGACATTTGCCAAAGTAACAAACCTCAACAAGGAAGACCATTTCTCCCATGATTCTTACACAGGATATGTGGAAAGATAACCAGATTAAAAGGAAAAGAATAAACACTAAGAACCATACTCAAGCCAATTGTGCGTGTTTTTTTCATTATTTCAACAACCTGTATGTGACATGTGACATGTGAACAAACTCAATCAATAGTAAAAGAAAACATAATGCACTCCTGTATATTTGGTACAGTATGTTTAATAGCTTTTAGACCAATAACATACTTGTAGTTACACCATACAAACTTACATACTAGTTGCCTCCAGTTTTCTTAGCTACCGGTATTGCATTTTTTTCAAACCTTCTTGTAGAAGTCACCAAAGACATGCTTCCAAAACCACAAGGACTTGTCTCTTCAAACCTATACAGTACATTTATTATTATGACTTACTCGGAAACCTAACCAAGGTCCAATTAAAAATAAGTCCTTACATTCACAATCAAAAACCAATGATCTGAAGGCTAAACAAATTATCTATGTATAATTAATAAGACAATATATCGTAACTTATAGATACATACACAAACTTGGGAGACAGACATGCAGGGTAGGTAATATACTAAATGGTTTTTTTTTTAAAAAGGAAAATAACAAATGGAGAGACATGGATAGCCATCACTAAGATGAACATGAAAAGGGGGGAAACAGAGGTAGACTGGTAGGTGTATGTTGTGTTGGTCAAAACGCTCATGCATTTGTGCGTGTCTATGCATAGTTGTCTAAAAGAAGAAGAGATACAGGAAGAGTCATTTTTTTGACACACAAAGGGGTCAGATAACAAAACTACCTATAGATCTCTAGGTGGAAAAATATAATAAAAATACCATGGCCTTAGTACATATATAGAGAATACATAACTATAATCTATATAATCTGTCAAATCATGTTTTCAATATCTATATACCTGGGCAACAGAAGCAGCAAACACAATTCTGTTTTACTTTTTGTTAAGTTATTGCTGCTTTCACTAAAGAAAAGGAAGAAATTAATCTACATTAAGTCTGGCAACGAATTACAATTAAACTGTAAAAATAAAATGTGGCAGGATGCACCATCTACTGTGGACCAAAAGCCTGTAGTTTAAGCCAGTGACACTGAAAGTCACAAAAGTCAACTTCCACCTGCATGTAATATGTATGATCAAATGCTGAATCATCTAAGACCTTTCTGAGATGAGGCTTCAAGTAGGTATCACAGAAGCAAAGTACAATGGTATATGTCTCATACCAGAAAACAAGCAAGGAATATAAATTTCAAATAAAAACTATGTAAGAGTGTCTTATGTTCCTGATATTATGGCAATTAATTTTCTATACATGGGATAAACCAAAAGACATTAAGTTAGCTGGCTGAACAGCAAAACCACGTTACAAACTCAAATATTACAACTGAACAATGCATGTACTTGTACAAACAAAAATTCAACACTTGAATGGCTGTTGGTTTTATTTGTTACCTCTACAGAAAGAATCACTTTTAACCTATTTTAACATGGACCACATTTCCACTGTAATTAATAAGAAATGTTAAATTAACGTCAGCTTGTAATATTATCTTTACTAAGGTGAATTAGCTAACCATGAAAATGATTAACTCGTTTGTTTTTTTGTAGAATGAAAAACAACTAAAATGTATGTTATAACTGATGATAGTTTTCTGTCCCTTCAGTCACTTTCAACACATGACATATTTAAACACTTCCTCCCATACCTCAACTTCATCGACTCTCTTTACAAGATACACTCATATTTTTTTTACAAAACTTAACAAACGAATCAATTTTAGACTTAAAATAAAAGACAGAAAGAAAAATGTTTACACCAACAAAATCTCAAATGCAAAAGATATAATTTTAAAACAATATGTTTACAAAAAAAGCATTTAAACTACAGAAGAGCCCTTAACAATGGCAATATTTTGTGTGTGTTAAATTTACAATCAACGCTTTCAAATTACAAGTGGTGGTGTTAGAAATTTGTGGCTTACTCATGGCTATCTCTAAGGTTTTGGTAGTAGTCTAATGTTGATCAGCAATAAAGTTATAAGACCTCATGCATACAGACACACATAAGTGACAATAATTTCAAACTATTTGTTACGATTATATTTTTATTATAATATGGGGATGCTATCAGGTGTACAGCTACATTGGTAGAGATATAGCTGATCGCATCATGTTTGTATATTTATGCTTTTGGTAAGAGACCGCACCACTATTGAATGGTGCTATGCTACGAGATGGCGGTAAGTCATCCGCACTTGTTGCTATACAATTAACGATCGAGGCCTTTCCTGAATAGATGTAGTCCGGTTAGGACATATTTTGATTGCTCCCGGTTTGGGATGCTATAATATATTATACACGCATGCTTCATATGGTCGGTTATTGATATATGCCACGGGACCTCAAGATGCAGCAATAGAGACCGCAGTCAGCGACTCATAGCTTGACTGCCTGCGTCAGGACCAGCGAACCAGAGCTGGTCAAGACCGCACTCCACCTCCACGTGGTGGTCCTGGAAACAGTCTGCAGCTGTGCAGGCTGGCTGAGCGAGTGTGGATCGAAATGGGAAGGCAAACCCGGTCCTAAAAAATGCCGTGCAGAAGTCGGATGTGTCGACCGAAAGGTGCAGATATCACAGCTACGTTGTAAACAGACACAACGCAACCACCGTCCTTTTCAGGGCGAACGAAGAAGAAGAAGAAGAAGATATATGCCACCATGTCTATTATGATTCAGCCACGTTAGGCTCTTATGGGAATTTTATTAATATGATGGAGAAATGGCCATGAAATCTGATCTTTGCCGCAGTGCTCCAACTGGATCACATCGTAGAATCCAGTTGTCAGTTTTTATCGGTTCAAAGTCAATTTCATGAACTCAGTGTAATATTGTATGATGTCTCTTGGACAGCAACGTTGTCTATCCATGATGCCTACAGTTGATGTTATTATACTCATGCCTTTTGTCAACCGTGAACATGTCCAAATAAATGTTATATATCGTCATTCCAAGTCGTCGTTGACAACTATATCATGTTCCAGTTTGTATGCCAGAAAGGGTGATTACATCAAGATGCATTTATGATCTTTAAACCAAAGAACCGTACACGACATTCGCACAAAACATATGACGGAGCAAATCGTGTCATAACACTATTCATGTATCCCATGATTGGATTTTTTTTTTAAATGGAGATGAAAAACTGACAAACAATCAATCAGGAATGTTCTTTGTGAAATAACTTTAAAATATTTGTGTTCAATGTGAAAACATATTCAGGGGGTTTCAAAGTGCACAACAATAGCCTAAAAATGTGAATGGGGAAGGTAGAAGTTTTAAAATATTGAGGGTTTGGTTGTCTGGTTATACATCAATAATATATCAAAACATCTTCCCCTGGCAAGTTTCTTATCACTTTTAACATATAAAAAAGCTATTACACATGATGTGTGATGATGGTGGTGGTGGTGTGTGTGGGGGGGGGGGGGGGGGGGGGGGGGGGAAGAGAGAACAGAATCACACAGTGATGAAAACACTTACAACACACGTAAATCATATCCACTACATCATCTAATTCAGGGGTTCCCAACCTTTTCTATGCCCTGCAACCCCCCCCCCCCCCCCCCCCCCCAGGAAATGATTGATGAATGTTCGCACCCCCTACAAAAGTAATATCACGTTAATAGCTCAGTTGGTTAAGCGTGAGACTCTTGACTTTAGGCTTCTTTGTCGCACCCCCTGAAATGCCATCTCGCAACCCCTGGGGGTGCAGGCACCCTAGGTTGGGAACCCCTGATCTAATCCAAACTACCTGGTTGGTGAACAACAAATATTAAAAAAACTAGCTTTATGTGGTCATGACCATATAACATACAGCAAAGCCAGATGGCTATTCTTGATGCCAAAGACAGCCAGTGTTGAGAGTCTATCAGGAGATGGTGAGTAAAGAAAATCTAATTCTACTCCAACAGCAGTAACTCTGGCTAGACGGAATGAGAGGTGATTGCGTGGAAGAAAACATGTAAATGACAGGGTTACTCCAACTACTTGTGTTATTTGACACTGATAGTCAATGTCTTTCCTTCTGTCATAAGAAAATGCTATTCATCATCACTCTTTAACTCCCCAATGAGTACAAGCCTTCAACAAACTTAGGTCAAGTCTTCCTATCCTCTGCCATCAGATTAGAGATCCCATTACATGCCCATAGTGGCATATTGGGAATATGGTGTTCGGCCCATATTTTCTTGACCATCTGCACACTAGGGGTGATGTGGTCAGCCACTCCGGTTACCTTAACCTTCCCAGAGTTGCTCTGGTACCCAGTTCATGAAGCTGGGTCAACCCCGGAGCCGTTTGCGGTCTAAAAAAATCCCACCTCAACTGGGGATCGAACCATGGACCACCTGAGCTAGGAAGCCAGTGCTCTAAGGTCTTTCTAAGTCTTCTTCATCCCCTTAATGTCTGTCTTCAGTTCTCTTCTCAATGTTTTCTGTTGTCTCCCTCGACCTTTCTTACCCGGGGAACTACAGAACACAGACTGGCCTTGTAATAAGAATGTTGGAACATCAGGAGCAAATAATACATGTCCACAAATGCTATTATTTGCTCAAAATGTTCAAGTTTTGATTTTATCATCCATAACTGTTATAGAAAAAAACCAATTACCACCCAAAGACAAAATATTGTTGGTACAATGGGGCACAGCACTCATCACAAGCTGACAACAGACCAAACAGAATACTCAAATACATGTTTCTGTGCAAACTGGGAGAGGAGAAACTGAAAACTCATCTGCTTTCACCAGTGACTTAGTTATTAACAAATTCTGGAGGGATAATCAGCTTTATTTATGCTGAAGCATTCATTTTTATGAAGCGAAACATTTTTACTGTTACCCATTTCTACTGATATTATTCAGCATGGGTTGAATTATTTGCCAGTAATGTGTACAGCTGTATGCTGACTCAAGCACCAGTTTTAACACATTCCAAGTACAGAGTCTCTATTCACAGTTCTATATCTCAAATAATTAACAGCCATAAGCTGCTGCAGATGGTCTAATAAAGGATCTATCTGACTAAAATTAATTTCAGTTCATCAGTGACATTTCTTGGTGAACACTTAGGTCAAGGGACCACAAACATGTTAACTCGGGTTTACTTTAAAATAAACAAATAAATAAAAAGCATGAAAGTCTCTTACACAGTTTGAATCATGCATGAGTGATTTCTGTGGATGCAGAAATATTGCAAACATAGCGTTTATAATACAGTTAAACCAGAACAAAGGAATTTCTCAAAGAACCAAAGTACTTTTCCAGTTTAGTTTTGCCACCATTGCTTTTGAAGTTTCTCACGAGCCATTTACCGCATTTACCAGTGATTTGATCTTGCCTAGCATAGCAAACGTGTAATAGGCCTTTTTCTTGTGTAATCCTAGAACTACGCTTTGTCATACTTGCTGTGATTATTGCACAGATTTTGGGTTCACATCTAGACTGCAGCACTGTCATATTTCCTAGGTGCCTCTTTTCGATAATACATTGTCTGCGCTCAGCTATAATTCCAGTCCAAAATTTACTAAATGTATTTGTGTTGATTGGGATTTCCGTAATCATGTTTGACCAGCTCTTGTTCATAATCCTGCACAGCTAGTGTATTAGGTATTGTTTTTATGGTCATCTAAGACTTCATACTGGGTCCTAAAAAAAGTATTTTCATAGTATTACAAAATGTACAAATACATTACATTGATTTTATTTCAGTTTCATGCCACAAGATGACGTAAAACGATGTACTGACAGAAGTGTAAGACAAAAAGTTGAATATATTTGATTTTCTTTTCATTTAGTCCATATACTGTAAAACGCTCTGCTAAAATTTTCATTTTAGCCTGCAGGTTCCTTCATAATGTCATTGCGAGTTTCAACCTTAGTATTCTATTTCCACTTTTGATAAAGAAACATAAGCTTTTTCGCATGGTAGCAGCCGTTCGGTTATTCAGTAAATTTGGCCTTATGTTGACCTCTGTCAACGGGTTAGACCATGGAAACATTCTATTAGTTCAAAATACTTCATAGTCCACAAAGCTGCTTTAGCAACATTATAAAAGAGTAATTTCATGAAAACTCATGAAATAGACAAAACAAGATGAGTACAATAATGAATTCATTGTTCGAATTCTGTCAAGTTCATCACAAAACTTTTTACTGCAAAAGACCTAACTTGGAAAACTGCTCAGTTGGATCAGAGAAATGTTCCACACATGTTACTGTTAAGGAAACCTCTGAATAACAATATTTTAGTTAACAGATCACAATCTTGTTCTGGGACTATGTAAAACAGCATTACCTAATTTCATGTAACACTGACAATTTTTTGCTGTAAATTTTAATGTTTTGCAGTAGTTGATTTCCTATGTGTAATGTAAACCACAACATTTACAGTTAGTTCAATCGTTATGTGATAAATTAAAAAGCCCCCATCCGTTAATAAGTTGTTTAAATTCCTGCATTCCTTCTTTCAGAAGCTAAATTGAGAGCGGCATTTTAAAAGATAGGCTTCATCAACAGGCTTAAAAGTCATGTGAGGTAATGCAGTTTTAACAGTTTATTCTGTTTCTAGTCTGCTTAAGTAACTTTCGAGCTTATACCTCCATACTAGTTAATGTTGCACAATTTTCTCAAACAGTCACTTTACATGGATTACTATAAGGAAATGAAGTTCTCTGGTTAAGGAAGGATGATTATAAAAAAAAAATTGAATATTAAATGTGGTTTTTCTAGACTTGCTGCAAATCTTATATAAATGTTACGCATGTCTGTAAACAAATAGCCGAAGGACATAGGATCCTGCTGGCACTTTCCCGAAGAATATACATAAGTCCAGCGTTTCAGGTGGCATTCCCATTTTGACTTGCTAGGTCTCTAGCGAGAATAACAACTAGGGGGCTCAGCTGCTAAGTAAAGACAGTGAACAGGCTCATAATTAATCAAATAAGAATTGTGCATGAATAGTAAACAAGTAACATATCTATGGTATTCCCTGACCTGAAGACAATGTGATTACAAGTTTACAGAAAACTTAAAATTTCTCCGATATACTTTGCGACTAATTGACCCATAATCCTGATAGAACCTCCCCTGTTCAAGAATATTAGACCTAGGAAATACTGCACAGTTATTACTAAGATTAACTGCAGCTATCAGCTTATGGTGACTAACCTGCCCAATGTAAATGATCAAGTGAGAGGTACTAATCGCCAAAGTAGTAGATCTGAATATCGCCATTGCAAAAATTGAACATGGTAATGACAGATTCGACCATGCCTCTGTTTCCGAGGACAGCTCCACTATCAAACAGTACACTTCACCAACTCCATCCCCGTATCATTTGGATAGTAAGCTTTAGGGCATTGAAAACGAGAATTGCCATTATTATCGAATTCAGTAGGTCATCACAATTTTCCCTTAAAGATCACTACACTAACTAACCGCCAGGGTCCATTTGGAAGCATTTTCAGTTTGTCTTATTACCATCAGACAGGAAAAGTACATTGCCTTGAAATCACTCGCCTCTTAAACTCTGACCTATTATAGCCGCATCCGTCTTATGGTTCTCACTTTTATCTGTCAGAGTATAATTCATACTTTCTAAAGACATATTTATTAATCAGGGAACGGCAGGGAAAGCCTGGGAGGCCAATCATACACGTAGTTTTCCTATCATGAAATGTGTTAAGCTACCTCTGAAGCTGAAAAGAGTGGCCTAACCAGGATGCTCTTCCATAAGTCACCCTAATCCCTACCCGTATCTCATTTCCAAGTGCTTCTTTCACTTTTCCTTTGAGATCATAATTTCCGAAAGAAATCCTTACGTAAACATATTATTATGAAAACTTTCCTAAGGTCCTCTGTGTACAGAGATTTACAATGGCGCGTGGAATATAATATAATGTGGACCAGGTTCCCGAACATGGTGCAAAAACAGAAGTCGGTAGAAAAGTATTGATAAACAGTACTCGAGACAGGAATGAAGAGGTACCCTGATCACATACGCCTACAACTCCAATTGAATAAGTTCACAAGTGAATGGCCCAAATTCACTTAATCGTTCCGATGGACAGACTTGTAACTTAGAAAAATAGCCGTAAAGTAAATATTACCCAATCAGTCACGAATCATGCCTCTACCTGAGCCATAGGATCAGTGCATAATCCAATTCTAGACGCGCTTGCGCCTAATCATCGTCAACTTCAGTAGGCGTCCAACATCTGTTCACCCCTCCACGCCATACTATACCCTAATCCCCCTATTAATACTATTTTGGATAGCTTAATAATAGCAAGCACACAATTTCGGTGAGATCTATGAGCTATTGCGGATTTGCCTCAAGACGAACTCTAGGCAATGCCACTGACCTGACATGTAAATGTGCAGCAATTATTCGCTTTTCATTGCCCCTCTGTCGTCCTCCCTCTGGTCCTCGGGTCCAGATGATCGCCCGACATTGACAGCCTAATACGATTACATAGTCTGATGATACTTATATGCGGGGGGTCTGGGGGGGGGTAGGATACTACATGCGTCTAACATATTTAGGGTGTCAAAGCCCTATAAACAGTATGCTGACCACCACCAGTACATGCCCTCCTTGTGAAACCTATAAGACCGACCGTTAATACTTTCTTGCAAGCTCAAAATCCCGAACCGAACATTTGCCCCACAGCAGAAAAGATTCCAAGAGTCACACTTGCACTTTGGGGCACCTAATCATATTCGAGCTAGTAGTTGTCTAGCTGGCTTACTGCAAGTAATGCCCCCAACTTTGCTGCCTACTACCATTCGAGAACCCGTATAGAAACGGAATTCGATGTGCAACTGCAGTTTCTCCAGCTTTGGCTTGCAACCGAAAGCTCATTAACATTGGTCCCAAGTTATAGGATTGTTAGATGTAATCATGTGTACACTGCGGCATTGTCCCTCCATCCAAGGAGGCTCTGGAGTTTAATCAACACCGAATATCCTATGCTACACTCCTCTAGGAATCTGTCGTGTACCCGAAACAGAGCCAATCGTTTATTTAGTTATGACCCTTCCTAGTATTACTCCACTCAATGAAGTGAAATCTTCCTGCCCCATTACCTGCTATCCAGGGTAAATAGACACAGTTACTTCTGGGGCTCAAGTGATCTCAAGCTTTGCTTGTTGCAATGGATGGGTCTCCAAAATTGTTACACAACTGGGGAAATATGGGAAAAGTGTGTGGATGATTCAAGAGTCATGAGGGCGTAATCAGGACATCACAGACAGAGGGACACTTGCATCGCATCTTATAAAATAGGAAGCACTGTGCTCTTAGGCTGGGGGTGACATATAAGGATGAACGCTGTCTAATGTATATGCTCTTATATCTTTAAATAGTTTTTCATACGTGCCTCACTAATGTCATCACAAAACTGCTACAGAAACATGATGCAACGAGTACTCAAAGGGCTTGATGAAGGCTTCGAATTGCAGGTAGGTTATGCACAGCTGTATGATGGGGACGGATGGCTGTCTGCATGTTCTACTTTCAACTGAGTCGCAAATAATGTTTGGAGAATAATAAAATTTAGAGCTACCTGATGTTTCGCTAAAGACCTCTGAGAATAAAAACATTAGGTTAAATAGCTACTTCAGAAATTCTTCTGTAATTACTGTCTTTTCCCGCAAGATATACCTAAGATTGTTCACAATAAACAGACCAATGCAAGCAAGATAATAATTTTTCTAAGGAATCCAATTGCTCCCATGCAGTGTTCTTCCAGAGTGCACCTAGTATTTGGAGTTCATTGTACCCTTATCTAAAACCCAAGAATTCCTCAGTATTTCGTCTTAGCACTGGTCCTTGTGAATGCAAGGCCGCTCTGTGTGATCTTTAGAATCAATTTGTCCAATATGTCAAAACTATCTCCTGCCCTGTCATTAGTTATCCCATGCCTGGGGTTTTAGTGCGACTATCTCAGATTTCATTTTGTGGTGGCTATCTGAGATTGTACTAGAATGAAATGGTACTAACCTCTTTGCTGGTGTTTCTCAATTCATGTCCTGTCTAAAGGGTTGTTGTTCGTTAGCTCATTTGTTAAATAATTCTGAGTTTGTGTAACAGCAAGTTCCATTTTACTGAGACGAGTGTGTATATATTCTCTTTGGTTGCTCTCGCGCAGATCGTTTTTGGTCGTATTGCCTCAACCTCTATGATTTTCAGAAAGCGTGTCTCATAACTATTCTTCTAGACGGTTCGATTTCCTGACTGTAATCTTTTATGTTTTGTATAATTTTCTCTCGCCTCTCAATTTAAATTGTTAAGTAGAGAAGGTTTGGGCACGCTCAAATCATTGTGTTAGAATTGTTCGTGAAACTTAATCATCGAGCTCGACATTGTTTGGTAACATAATGATCATGTTACTGGTGATATACTGGGGGATAATGTTTTACTCGGAGATTTTATTCAGTTTGTCATATTTTGATCTCCTTTAATATATGTAGTTTTAGACGATGTGGGTTTAAATCACTCGAACTAGATAGTCGAGTGTGCTTTATTGTACGCTGTATAAACTACATATGTATTCTTTGAATGTTCATGTGAATTAATGTTGACCATATAGTGACATATTTAGTTTCTCATAGAGGTTATCATTCTCTTATCAGTATTGTCATTAATTAGATAGAAATGAATAGATAATGCATAATTTCGACGTCATGTGCGGTTTAAGAGTTCGGCGCTTTTAGCAGGTGCGATGTTATGTATTATTCAGTGATATCCAGAAAGTTTGCTTTTTGTGTGGTTTGGAATGATATTGAATGATGTTGTTGTTGAAGCTCTTAGGATTTTTTTCCTCAATTGAACTTATTAGATGAGAAAGTGTCTCGCGTATAGTATAGATTTGTTTCTTATTATCATAGTGAGGAGTTCATACTAGTACGTACTTTCAATGACGCGTTAAAGTTAATTAATATGAGGTGTGTGCATGAGGTTGAAACCTCATCATGTAAAACAATGGGCGTGCAGAAACTCATACCTTTATAACAAGAGCTTGTCAGTTGCTAGGTTGCTGGCATTCAGCAAGGGGACTGGTCGCAATGGTGGTGGCCATGACGGAATTTGGAGTGAACAAGAACAACTGATGACATTGACGATATCACACTAAAATGAATCTCGGTATTTATTCACACTGAGAACCCTGAGCACCCCAAACCACACTGGATTTACACAAGGGTTTTCTACAGATGGCCACTGGCTAACATTATGTCTCAATATTTGTTTAATGATATCTCCACACATTTTTTGTTCTACTCCTGTTATCTCCAGATTAATAAAAAAAAATTTGCTTTAAACTTCCTGCTTTGCTGATGTCACAATCATCATCATCATCATCAGTTGCCATCTCCACAACGGAGGTTGGCTGTAATGGATCTCCAAACGTCTCTATCTGTCCTATTGTTCTTGTGGTACACTCTGATAGAATCCTCTTCCTAGTCCCACTCTGGCCCTTGTGTTATCTTTCCCTTTGCTGCTCTTTTTGTAGCTTCCCTCTTGTAACAGTTTAACTTCATATCTCTCCACTTCTGGGTGGTTATAGAATTGTGGTGGTGTCGGGGTCTGATAAGGGTTATTATTATGATCTGTTGTGTTTTTATGTGGCCACTAAAGTATACTTTAAGACTGCCGAACTATGACCTCTTCTCATACGTGCTCTTCTTTTCATACCTAGATTTTCTAGGACCTCCTTATTGTTTTCAATCTCGTTTTCCTCTGGAGTATAAGTTCCCTATTCTTCTTTTATATCCATACATTTCAAGAGCTCCTCACTTCTTTGCTTCTATTAGCTTATTCTATTCGTCAATTGTTTACCTTGCACCATACAGAAATGCTGAAATATATGAAACAACTTTATGACTTCATACTACGTTGTCTATTTATGTGATAATCTGTTTTGGATGTCGAGTATTAGTTTCATGGTGTTGATATGTAGCTTTGGCCATTCACTACTATCTCTTGTGTGGTCTGTGTCAGGATCTGCCTTTTCTCAGCCGACCGGTTCAGAGCTGACCTAGTCATTATACGTAGATCTTCGACTCTACGGTGTTCTCTGTCGAATCTAACCAGTAACTCAATATACGCTATCTCTCCATATATGAATGAATATCATTCTGTTCTTAGGTAATTCTCATTGTTTTCAGTACTTTTATATATTATATCGGTGCTGAGTTCATCAGACCTTCATGACGCTACAAACTCACTGCGGGCTTACAACTCTGAGTTTCCCGCCCACAGCAAGCTCGATTCGAGATCTTCTTCCCCCTCAACACCCTGATATCCAATAAACGTACTGGGATGACCAAGATGTCAGGATATCATAAGGTTAATGTGTTACATGGGTGCTTCGAATGATCGCTTTACAAGTATCAGGTATTTCCTGATGAGCTCGATGTGGACGTAGCCGATGCTTAGTTGTGCGGAGATTATGTATAAACTTAATCTCCGCGCGGTAGCTATCCGTTGGACACCAGCTCTAAACACAACTCGTAGTCTGTACATGTGTGTTTTATGTGTATGTATGGTCGAATTTTCATTCATTCCGTTGTCTTTCTGTGGCAGTTTAGACTCCCATAATATGTTATGATCATTCCTATATCTTTTCCTATCATACCTATGTCTTTGATGGATGTCAATGATTTTCTATTGATGGTTTCTGTGGCATAAAAGATTCTTATAGTCAATGAAGCACATATACATTACTTTTTTTGGACATACTTGTTATTTTATGCTAATCTTCTTAGAGCAAAATAATGCTCTCTTGTTCCACTTGATCCGTTATTATCACCAAATAACTGTTATTCTTGGATTTCGCTGGTCTACTTTACCTTTTTTTCTTTACTGTATGATTTTTGAGCGAGTTTCTTTCAGCGTGCCCTATGACTCATCAGGCGTAGATCCTCAGCCTTCTGAAGTCTAAATAGCCATTCTGTTGCATTAGCCGTTTTGGTGCATGCACATGTTTACGAACCCGACTGAGGACTTCACCCAGTGTGTGATCAATTACCCCGATGTCGGTATAAATATCCCTGATCTAGTTGCGTAGGTATATCGGTTGAATATTTCGATGGGGGTGCCGGCGTAGTGGGCTTTACCAAGCTCATCCTGACACTTCTCATCATTTAAATGATTTATTGTTACCTCCACGCCTGTGACCCTTCTTTGTTTGTATGGCATCGGTTGGTAAGGCATTTCTACTTCTGATCGTGAGACTGTGTGGGCCTTCATTGAATGTCCTTTGGTGATGGTTTTTTACAACTCTGTTGTCCTCGATAGTTCGTGGGCACGTATTCTGCCCATCTGTGACTATGTCTTTTCTAGTCATAGTGGAATATTACGGGCGCATTTTTTGTTCGTGATACCAGCTTTCCTCCTTGTGCAAAACGCGACCCTAGATTTGATAATTTCTTTATTTCTTTCATGACCATCTCTTGTCATGTGCTTTCGCTTCCAAGTATTGATTTCTTCACTTACCTTATGTTTCTAGCTACAACTTTCTATTTGCTTATTACAATAGTACGTATGTCGGGTGTACTGGCTGGTGTGGGTATTTTGCCTGGACGTTATTTTTTGCTTTCATTTCATTGCTCAAGTTTTTATTCAAGCTTCGTCACGCTGGCTTATGCCATAGATTTGATTTTCTTATGGGGGCTCCCACTCCATGCTTAGGCGTAAAAATATTTGCATTTGCGATTCGCATTGTATGCGTGTTATGTTAAAGCTCGATCTTCACTGGATTTTTCGGTTACGATTTTTCTTCCGCGGGTATTTCTCTCTTCTATACTGGCTCCCATGCTTTGATATGTCTAGTAATCTGGTGATATTATATTTTTGACGGTTCGTTGATAGTGGTATGCAATATTTTGTTTTAAGATTCGGTTGCTTTGCAGCGTGATGATTATGTTACGATATCTGGGGTTGCATCTCCTTGTCTTTCTGTTTTCCTCGATCTTTTCTGCTTTATTAATTTTCTGTGCATGACGAACTTGCGTTGTGTGATCTGTAACGGGTTATGTCGCGAGCACCGTACTAACCACTATGGATGTGTGCTTTGCCACTTGTGCACACTAGGTTTGCTTAAATCGTATGTTCTTTTCAAATGATTGTCGTATTTTTGAGTTACGTGTTAACCATCTTCTCTGCGGGCTTTTTCTCTCACCATGTGTTATTAAACCTGCTCCAATTTCCTTGGAGGTGATGTTCAATAAAACGCTGTTAACCATGCAATGACCCCAGCTCGGGTTTCTTCCACACGAAATTGGCGACCATAAGTGTGCTGTATCCTTCTATCCACTATTCTTGTTTCCCCCTAATTCCAGTAATATCCTCTACTATTTTCTTGTTATTTTCATTTTCTACTTGTGATTATCATATCACATACCCATTTACTTTCAACTCAGCAATCTGTTAGATGTTGAATGGTTTAAAGTGACTGTCGTTGTAAGTGCTTCATGCTAAGTTGATTTTTTCTATTTCTTCCTCACTATGATCTTTAGTTGGTGCATTTTTGCTTTTGTAGATTGAGATTGATTTGTTCTGAATGGCTTTGCTCTCTTCATCTCTTTAGTATACATCATTCTGTCATTTGTGTGTCTCAGTCCATCACCACATACGATATTTTTCTATAAACTCCTTCTTTATCGGACATTCCTGACTCCTTCATTTCCGTATGTTATGTTTCTTCCTCCTGAGTGTATAAGCGTGTATTGGTCTCTTTTTTATATATCCGGTAATCCAAAAAAAAAATAGTCTTGGCCTCTGCTCAACTCCTAGTATATCGAGTTTCATGTCGGTTGCCTCTAATATTCAGATTGTCAAGCTTTTCCTTTCTCTGTTTAAATTTTAATAACGTTCCATGTTCCTATTTTTAGGCTTCTCCTACTAGTTTTTAGGTGGTCTTTCTCAGAATGCTCCCTTTCAACAGAATTTGAGGAACACTCGTCATTATGTACTTCCTTACTCATTAGAGGAGTTGCCTCTTCCCTGTTAATTTGTACAGTAGATTCTTCCCCAGGGGACAGAGAGTTCTCTACATATCGGTTCTTATCTTGTTGTTGTGATTCCATTACTTCTGTAGGAAGTACGTGGTAAGGCCCCAATCTCTTCCACGGTGGCTAGCCATTGTCTTTTTCTATGTCCGACATGCCTCTAGTGCGCCACACACTTTGCTGTTTCGCTTTGCGAGCCGTTGATCTTCTCAGATTCCTCCGCCTCACTCACCGTCTCAGTCTTTGTGTACTAGGGATGGACATTCCCTTGAGTAAGACTGCTCCTACTCCACCCATGTAGTTTAGCCAGTCAGCCAAGACTGTTGCCCGGGATGTGGCCACCGCCGTACACAAGCGGTATTCTAGGAGCCATACATGAGCTAGACAAAGAGAGGAGAACCAAATAGGATCCTGACTATCCTAAAAAGGACATGGCTGTCTCTCACCGTGAGGTACTATCCCTCTCTCTTTATCCTACATCCCTGATGTCACAAGCAAAATGCAAAAAAAAAAAAAAAACCATGACTGCATATTTAATGTTTAAAAAAAAGACAAGGTTTATGATAAAGCTGGTAAGCTTGTCCACTTGTAGATTCTACCAGGCAAATTATAATTTGCTGCCCAAGCTGATTCACTTAAAACAAAATTATGCATATAGTTCTTTGACCTGATACTATGTAAGGAGTTTATTTTTGTCTATATTTGCCCACACAACAAATAAAGACATCAGTCAATAATGGATGGCAAGGTAATTTTACTTTTTTTATTAGCCATATCACTACATTCAGAAGTAGTTCTTCCACTCTGCTTAGCAAAGCTGAAGATTTAAAAGTTTTAATTTCAGACAAATCATACCTTTGTGATATATTCTCTCATGACCTGAATCATGTAAGGCATAGCAAAGTCCATAATGTTATGTCTCCATGCAAGTTCCAAAATCACATCTGGTCGCAAGAGGTCATAGCATTGGAACAGACAAGCAGCAAAACACTCATGGTTGCCATTCTCCAAGAACCAAGCAATGAGGTCTTCTGCAATTTCAATCTGTCGTGACTCTCCAGCATACATCATAGCATCCTAGAGACATAAATCGTACTCTCAAAGGTTCATTTAATATTCAGAAAAACATATTTTTTTTTAACAACAAGAATGACAGCTACAAAGACATCTTTAAAGTAGATTAAAAATATGCCCTCGCTAGCATCAAGACTTGGTCTGCAGTTAACACCAGAACAATCAGCAAATATGGTGGTTCTTTGTCCTTGAAGTGGGAATTTCTAATCTGTGAAGATTTGTCTATTTACATACATTTGTTCATTTATTAACCTTTTTTTTTTTTTTGAAATACATTAGGAGCACTTCTCTTCTTCTTCTTCTATGTTCAGTTTGTAGTCATCTGTAGGCCTGTTGCCAGGACAAAGTCCACAGTCTTTTCCTGTTCAGCTTGGCAGCCCCATAGCTTCTGCCTGAGCTCGGCAACCTCTGGCCAGGTCAGGCATCGTGGGTCATCATGGGTTGGGCAGTTTTGGAGAATGTAATCAGGGGTCTGGATTCCGGTTCCACATGGACATTCATACGCATGACATATCCTGAGAACTCCGCCAAGGCTGGTCGCAAGCCTGGCTGAAAAAGGAGGAGGGCAGCCCCTCCACCATGCAAAGGCACAACAAGCCAATCACCTGTTTGCTTTAAATCACGATTACGAGCAATACAAGAGAGATAACTGGACTGATTCTAAAGGCGATGAACTGGAACGGACTAAGACAGCCGATGGGATAGTCTGGCGCTCTCTCTTCCAAACCTCTACACCTCACGGTAGAAGGGGAACGACCAAGTAAGTAAGACGACATATCCTGAGGCGAATGAGGTGGCATAGCAATCTTCAGTGGCCAGTTCTCAGGCGGAAAATGATGGTCTGCTGGCATCTATTAAGCTAGTGGATTGGGTCATATCTGTAGTATATATCACCTTTCTTCTTCCACTCGTATTTAGGATCACTAAATGTCTGTGATTGGGTCATAGCAGTGTTTCTCAACCGGTGTGCCGTGGCATACTAGTGTGCCGCCGCGCCAATCAAAGTGTGCCACGAAAATGTTGTAAATATACTGCATGAAGTATATTTTGAGTGATCATGTAACTAAAACTGATCTTACAGATTGAGTTCATTCAATAATAATTGGAGCTATTAACTGCTTTGAACAAAAATAGTAAACTTCAAAATTTCATGATATTATAAAACGCAAGAGGCGCATAAACAACATTCAAAGGCCATGGACAGAGCATAGCACTTCAACTTTGACCTAATTAAATTTTGTATCAGAAAGAGTGATAAGGTAGAGGAAAATTTTGCATGCGCGTACAATTTGTGTTGTATGTTTCATTTTATAATTAACACAGTGATCAGCATGTTGTTTCTTGCTTGTGTTTTATTTGTAAAACTGCGTAAAATATTTAGTTCATTCGATTTGCCGTTTTAAAACTTTATTAAAAGTAGATAAACTAACTGACATGGATAGATTTATTACAAGAAAACATGTCCAAGAAAACAGTAACAATGACAGCATGACTACTATTTGCAGAAATGAAAACATCAATTTGGACGAGGTCACGCCAACACCGAGTAAGATTTATAAATCTAAAGTTCGTAGACAGTACATGGACAGCTATTTAAGTCTGGGATTTTCTTGGTCTGGAGAGAAAGATTGTCCTCAGCCATTATGTGTTGTGTGCGGTGACAAACTTTCGAACGAAGCCATGGTTCCTAGTAAATTGAAAAGACTTTTGACCATTAAACATGCACATCTCGGTAATAAAGATGTGAATTATTTCAAAAGGTTAGTTCAGCAACAAACAAAACAAGTACGCTATTTGGAACAAAGAGTTAAAGTATCTGATAAAGCTCAAACAGCTTCTTATCATGTAGCCGAAATCATAGCACAGCAAATGAAATCATATACTACAGCTGAATCACTTATTTTGCCTGCGTGCCGTTCGATTGTTAGGACAATGTTTGGTAGTGATGCGGAAAATGAAATTACCAAAATTCTGTTGTCTAATGATACGATTGGAAGAAGAATAATCAAGATGTCTTCTAACATTGAGGAACATGTTTCAACAGAGCTTAAAAAATCAGACTTTGCGCTACAAGTTGACGAATCTACAGACATAAGCGGCAAAGCACAACTGTTAGCATTTGTTCACTTTGTCCATGGAAATGAAACCATAAACCAATTTTTATGCTGCAGAGAACTTGTAGATCGCACAAGAAGTAAAGATATATTTGATACCTTGACTGCCTACATTTTAAAATGTGATCTCTCCTGGAAGTCATGTGTGGGTGTTTGCACAGATGGCCCTCCATCTATGATGGGGTCTATCAAAGGTTTTGTCACACTTTTAAGAGAGCAAAATCCTAACATGATTTCTACACATTGCTTTCTGCATAGGGAAGCCCTTGTTGGAAAGACACTGGGGAAAGAATTAAAGTCTGTATTAGACCAGGCTGTACTAATGGTCAATTTTGTGACGTCACGGCCTCTAAAGACCTGACTCTTTAAACAGCTTTGTAAAGCTATGGATTTGCAGTATGAATGTTTAATTTTACACACAGAAGTGAGATGGTTATCAAGGGGAAGAGTGTTAGCTCGGGTGTATGAACTAAGGAATGAAATGAAAATTTTTTTTCAGTCAGAAGGAAACATAACATTTTATGAAAACCTCAGCGGTGAACTTTGGTGTGCCAAGCTAGCATACTTGGCAGAAATATTCAGACGCCTAAACAGTGTGAATACCAGTATGGAAGGACGAAATTAAAACATCCTTGCATCTACTGATAAGCTACTGTCATTTAAAAAAAGTATATTAATCTGGTTAAATAGAGCTAGGGAGGGTAATCTTGATATGTTTCCACTGGTACCCAAAAACAGTTTAAAAGACATTGCTACCCTCATAATGGAGCATTTGGAAACATTGGAGCAAAAATATAAAATATTACTTTCCATCGCTGACTACAGATAGAATCAACTGGGTAAGAAATCCATTTGTGCCTCTTTCATCTGACTTGGATTTTACAATAATAGAAGAAGAACAGTTAGCTTCTATTTCAACTGATCGCAGTCTTAAAATGAAACACTCTGAGATGCCCCTGGGCGCATTCTGGATTTCTGTTAAAGATGAGTATTCTACTACTGTAAAACGAGCTTTAATTATTTTGATGCAGTTGTCTATGAGATATTTATGTGAGTTGGGATTTTCAACACTTACAAGCATTAAATGCAAAAACAGGGAAAGATTTCTCTATGTTGAAGATGAAATAAGAGTTTGATTATCTCAGATACGCCCTAATATCCAAGAAATTACTCAAAAGCATCAAGCCCAAGTATTCGCATTAGAACTATCAAGTTGTATAAAAACATTTTTTTTGGGGGTCAAATATATGTTCCAATTATTTTAAACAATTAAAATAAAATCGAATTGAGAGTTTTATTTATTCTAAAGTATCCACAAATTAGTGTATTTAATTTAGTATACATCACTGTAATTTTTTATTCTCGCGCGGGGTCAGATAGGTGTGCTGCATATTTTTAGTAAATTGAAGTGTGCCGCGAACACAAAAAGGTTGAGAAGCACTGACCTAGAGGCTCCTGGATTTTTGTTGTTGTCATACTGTATCCAAACGCACCCAATAAAAGACTGTTTATCTTGTTTCTATGTAGCAAGGGAAGTCTTCTACATATGAGATTTTGCAAGTTTTTGGTTGATAGCAGCTGTTTCAAGGTTTTTTTTCAATATAGATTGTGTTTTAAGTGTTTGATTTTTTGTGATTTAAAAAAAATAAGAATTTGTAAATACCCTCTGCACCTACACTGGGAAGGTGCACCCCACAGGTTCAGCCATAATTATTAATAAAAGACTGCCTTGTTTCCAGTAACAGTTCCTTTGCACAGTAGATCATTCCAGCAGCAAAAAATGCTACTACTGAAGAACCAGCTCTATACATACCATATTTGAGAACAATATCGATCTTTATTGTTTCTTTCTACTGCACCTGTCATAATGCATTATCTGTCTTGTGCCATCTGTTTAAGTTCTCTAACTTCTGTATCCCTTGTCTCTGTCAACAATTAACTAGATCGTGTGTTTTTAGGTTTTTGTCATGTAGCACTACCCAGAGCATCCACCACTGGTCTCAGATCTAGTTCAACCAATGTTAAAGGAAAATTCTTCCTTCTTCTTCAAGTACCATGTCTGGTGGCGTAGGTGATCATGTCTCTCCTCCACTTCCCGTCTCCAGTACTATTTATCAATTCTGTTAATGAATTATTTCCATGCCATGTTAAACTGTCCCGTATGTGCTCTCTTTTGTCTTCCTCTATCTGTCTTTCCTTCAATCTTTCCTGTTGTTACCATATATTCCAGCTTTCTTCTTCTTCCAAAGAAAGTGGATTTCTTCTTTCTAACATGAGGAATAACTTCCTTTGCACTCTGACCTCTTTTAGTACATCCTCATTAACTCTTTTTTGGCTGTTCATATTATTGGGTTGGCCATGTCCTCAGAAGGGACCTTGATGCCATTACAAGGACAGCTATGCTATGGACCCCCGAAGGAAAGTGAAAGAGAGGCCGACCAAAAACAACTTGGCGGAGAACTGTGGAGGCTGAGATGCAAAGAATGAACCAGAGTTGGGGGACTGTACGAAGGACGGCTGCTGACCGAACAAAGTGGAAGCAATTTGTTGCTGCCCTACAAAGACGCCACCAGGCGTGATGGCCACTGACTGCTTTGACAGTCTGCGGCTAAGGATCAAAGAAGACGAAGAATATTATTGTTAACATCCTTCTGTCAAACCACATCTCTGTGGCCTCTTGTGCTTTTCCTACTTGTTTTCTAATTGTCCATGACTTACTCACGTATGTTGAAAATTCTATAGTAACTTAAATTAGCGTAACTTAGTAAATTTTCACAAACCTGTACAATGGTACAGAAATATTTATTTCTAGACCAAGTTCCCCCCTCCGCAAACAGTCTTAACTACAGGCCTTAACTTAAAACACTAGCACTGGCTACAGAAACAATTTCTCTGATAAAACGTACTTTGAAAAGTTTATCTTTTTTGCACAAGTCCACACTCTGCTTCCAGCGGTTATTGCCTTTGAATTCAATCAGCTCAATGTTTTTTCTAGTAGGTAGGCAGAGGTAGGCAGTCAAAATTGTCAAAGCATCGGCTTGGTAATTCAATCATTGCCTTGTTGTTGTTCTTTTGTACAGATCGCAAATATGGCTTCACAAGTGGGATCTGGTTGACCTATTGCCAAGAGAAAACAGTAAAAGGGGTAAGATTTTAAAGTGTGAAAGTGACAAAAGAACTTAAGCAAAATAGAATAAATTACTAAATGCAGCTATAAAGTCTGTATGAATGACAAAACTTCTAAGTTATCATCATCTTTGCACTATACATTCTAGTTTACTCTATGTTATCATCATCTTTGCACTATTCATTCTAGTTTACTCTAAGTTATCATCATCTTTGCACTATACATTCTAGTTTACTCTAAGTTATCATCATCTTTGCACTATACATTCTAGTTTACTCTAAGTTATCATCATCTTTGCACTATTCATTCTAGTTTACTCTAAGTTATCATCATCTTTGCACTATTCATTCTAGTTTACTCTAAGTTATCATCATCTTTGCACTATTCATTCTAGTTTACTCTAAGTTATCATCATCTTTGCACTATACATTCTAGTTTACTCTGTTATCATTATCATTTTTCCTTGCATTCCTTATAGTGCTTGAAACCACCACTGTAGCCACAAGAAGATTGCCTATAATTCAAGCAGAGGTTGAATGGGATATTTTTTAATCAATTAAAAAAAATCTCTCCCATGACGCTGACAGTCTGCCTCAGGTTTCTCTCATCGCCATGTATGTTTTTTCCATCAACTGGATTTGTTAAGACAGTGCTGTAAATCTACGCTCATAGTGTATACTGTCAACATTCTTGAAGGCCATATTCTGTTTGCTCGTCTTCCCCACACGGACACATATTTGCCTGCCCTTTTATAAGTTGTTAAACAGCTCTTACGACATTGACTGTAGGGCAGTGTTATTATTTGCTCTCCTTTCGGGCCAAATATGCGTATGATAACACATACGCTAGTCCCTCATTCTTTCTGAGGAGTTGCCTCATCATGAGCACCTCACAGCATGCCCCATGGGCACGAGGTTATAAACTGATATGGCTTTCTGAAAAATGAAACACTAAGTAAAGTGATTATGTAATGTTGCAAGATAGCATTTCATAAATATGATCTGATAAAAATATACTACTGTCTACTTATCAGCATTTAAAAAAAAAGAAAATAAACTCTAATACCAAAAACGTATCTGCCTCAAACAATTTTACTAACCTTATGTGGCAAATACTCATATTCTCTATGTGCTCACCTTAATGAAATAACTGACAGCCCGTGTGTGGTCCAGTCTCGGAGTAAGAACCATCAGCAAGTCATTAAGCAACATTGGTTTGTACTCCTGGTAGAACTGGATTGCTTTGTAATATAATTCAATGTTGGCCACCTGAAAAGTGAATGAAAAATGTGTCATGGTAAGGTTCAACAACTATCTCTCAATAGATTAATGAAAAAAAATTCCAAACAAAGTTAACAGTAAAGTTTCCTGTGTAGATAATACAGTGATGTAAAAATTTATAGTTTCTTGTGTGGTCAAAAGGTGTACCTTTGTAATAATATCTTTGAATTGAGGCTCTCTCCAAGCTTCGGTGGGATGTGCCATTATAGTGAGGATGGCATTGTCAAACTCATCATACTTGTCATAGAGGAACACCAGCTCTGGCCAGAGGTGGGCTTGTTGTGCTGCTCTCAGGACCTGAATAGTTAGAAAAATGAAAGAACAAATATTTTTGTTATCATGCTTAAAACACTTGAAAATATACACATGAAGCTCAACAAAATCAATTCCTAACACTAGCCAGCACGTTAACTCTGACATCTATGTGAAAACACCCAACTCTATGAATGCATAAAACGTTTTAAGGACATAAGAAATAAGAATCTTTTTTCGCTTCAGCTAATTTGGACTCTCACTATTCTAGTATACTGGCCTATGCAAAATCTTCAGTAAGCACAAACATATCCCCACATGATAATAGGATGAAAAGTGAAAGATCATCGGTGTGCCAATGAATCAGTAACAATAACAAACAATTTGCTTCAAACAGGCAAGAACACATAAAAGACAAACAGTGTCCACACAAATGTTAGAATTATTTAAAACTTTTTTTTTTAAACTTCTGTTGATCACATTTTTACTAACAGTCAGATGTTTAGTCTGAGGTCAAAACTCTTAGTCAAATGTTCAATCAGTCACATTTTTACTAACATTCTGATGTTTGGTCAAAGGTAAAAAAAATCGTATAAGCATGATAAAAAAATGTTCAATCGAAGTCACATTTTTACTACCATGTACATGTTCATGCCAAGGTAACAATCTTAGAGACAAATGTTTAGTCAAAGCCACATTGTTACCAGCAACATATGACAGCCTCACAAAATAAGCTGAACAAAGTTCTCAAAATGAAGCTCAGTCTGACCTTCGGAATGTTGACTCTGGACCAGAAGAGCTCAAGATGTTCTTTCATCTTCTCAGGCTTGTATCTGGAGTACAAAATTGCCAGCTCGGTGAACATACCCATGTGTGCTCTCTCCAGACCTGAAATTAGCAGCATGTCACAGATGTACGAGAAGTCTGACACACTGCATCATTGCAAAGAATTTAAGCTCACACATTTGTTCTCTCTCTGTAAAGTGTACCATTAATTTACACACTTCTTATACTGATTGAAACAGCTGTGCTTACTGTGAGACATGCAAAAAATGTTAGCACTTAGTATTCTGAGCTTCCCCTTGTAACTAAATCATCTTGCTTGCTTAACACTCTTCGAACCGGAAATTTAAAAAATCGTTCCGATCGTAATGATGACTTTTGAAGTAAAAAAAGCACATTTATTTTTTAATTTTGACTTCAAATCAATGTTTTATATTAAGAATATATGTTAACAATTATATCTGTGCTAACAAATATACAGCTTTCACTTATTTTGACTGTGGCAGTTTCATAATCCAGATATACCAGGTTCGAAACCTGCTGCAAGCGGTTTGGTAGCAGATCGCTTTGTGTGGATTTTTAACAATGGTATAAGTGCTGTACCATTCAGAAAGCAATGGCAAACTACTGAAAGAAAAAAATTGCCTAGAAAAATCACAAACAGCCAATAAAAGCTGGGGTTGATTGCCACGTCCTGTAAAGGAGAAGCAACTAACTTTATAGCTGCTTTCTGTTTGTTTTTGAAAAAAAGAAACAAATATTTCCCCATTCAAACAATTAACAAAGAACTCATGGCACCAGGAAATAAATATAAAGGGGGTCAGACGTAACCTGTGAATCAGCTGATTTTTCTGACCTCATTTGCCTTGTCTCTGCTTTTAAAAATTATTATTTACATCATATGACTTTATGATTGACAGTATTCCTTTGTACGGAAAATGTAATGTGCGTCAATTTTCCTGTGTGCACTAAACTGTAACTTTGAATTCTATTGTTGATCTGTAAAAATTAATTTGAAATTGTTCTTCTTGCAGATGTTTTGGTTATGATGGACTTGATGAAGGCCCACCTTCCAAGCCTCCACCCTTTTTTGCCTGAGAGGGTTCCAGTTCTGCAACTGTCAGAGGTGAGAACCAGAGAAAATATGAAGCAGTTTTTGAGGGCCAATGACTTCTTCAAACTGTATTTCACTGCTGACATTGTTGGTTACCTGTGTCAGTTTACAAATGAATATGCACAGCAGCATGGACCTAACAAGCCTACTGTCTTTACTGGATAGTATGATGTTACTCCAGAGGAGTTTTATCACTTTTGTGCTTTGCTAATTTATGCTGGTCTTGTACCAGCCCCAAGTATTGATCACCTCTGGTCAAGAAAAAGTCTTTACTTTGTCTGGACTGTGTGCCAGGGCATTTATGTTTAGAAACAGATTCAAAGTAATAATGAGTTTTTTAAAAGTTTCAGACCCAAAGACTGAAGACCCTCAAGATAAGCTATGTAAAGTGAGAATGTTATTAACATATATTAGAATGAAGTGCAAAAAGCTATACCAACCTGATCAAAATTTTTCTGTTGATGAAAGAATGATTAGAAATAAAGGGAGTTATTTTTTTCGACAGTATATTAGAGACAAGCCAACAAAATAGGGGATGAAGTTATGGGTTCTTGCTGATGCTGTTAGTGGATATACTTATGACTTTGATGTTTATTTAGGTAGGAACACTGCAAATGGACCATTTGGTTAAGCTTATACTGTAGTTATTCTTTCTTCTTTGATCCTTAGCCGTCGACTGTCAAAGCAATCAGTGGCCATCACGCCTGGTGGCGTCTTGTAGGGCAACAACAAATTGATTCCACTTTGCTCGATCGGTGGCCATCCTTCGAACAGTGCCCCAACTCTGGTTCATTCTTTGCATCTCAGCCTCCACAGTTCTCCGCCAAGTTGTTTTTGGTCGGCCTCTCTTTCGTTTTCCTTCAGGGGTCCAAAGCATAGCTGTTCTTGTGATGGCATCGGGGTCTCTTCTGAGGACATGGCCAACCCAGCTCCAGCGTCTGCCAGCTATGATGGTGTGCATGTCCTCTTGCTTGCTCCGAGTAAGCAGACCTTGGTTGGTGATGGTATTCGGCCAAAAGATTCGGAGAATTTTTCTTAGGCATGTTGTGTGAACACCCGTGTGTTGCCGGGGCCCGAAAGGGGAGCAAAGAATAGTAACACTGCACCCTACCACGCATGTCGTAAAAAGCGACTAAGGAGGGTTGGGCATGGGGCTGTTTACCCCATCCCGTAAAAACTTCGCACAGTGGGCTGATCACCTGCTTGCCAACCAATCTGATTACGGAAACAGCGATAGATTGTTTGGTCTGTTTTTGTTCCACAAAGACGCCACTAGGCGTGGTGGAAACAGCAATAGATTGATCAATTTGTTGTTGCCCTAAGACGCCACTAGGCGTACTGGCCACATACTGCTTTGCCGGTTGGTGGCTAAGGATGGAAGAAGAAGATGTTGTGTGAAAAGAGGACAATTTCGACGTTTTCTTCTCTGTAATTCTCCAGCATTCCGTACCACAGAGAAGCAAACTGTAGTTATGAATCTAATGAAATCTTTGTCGAGACAAGGATATAGGGTTTATTTTGATAATTTTTATACATCCATTCAGTTACTGAAGGACTTGTGGAAGTTAGGGATTGGAGCTTGTGGTACATTTCTTAGAAACAGAAAGGGGTTTCCAGCTGCACTTTCAAATATAAAGGAATTTGAAAAAAATAGTATCAGAGGTGCAATGAGGTGGGTTAGAGATGAAGAATTACTAGCACTGCAGTGGAGAGATAACAAAACTATAACACTGGTTTCAAGCATTCACAATGCAAATGGCCATAGGTTCGCTAAGCGTAGAACTAAGGTTAACTGGAATTTTTGAGAACTTAATGTTAGACAGTCAAATCTTGTAAGGAATTACAATATATACATGAAAGGAGTGGACAATTGTGACCAGCTGATTAACAAGTACAATGTTTTGAGAAAGACCAATAAATATTGGAAAACTATTTTTTTTTCACTTTCTGGATATTGCTTGGATAAATGCTTACATTTTATTTCAAGACAGGCAGAAAAAACACCCAGATGTAGAAGAACTGAAAAGACCAGCTAGATATGGTCAGCTAGATTTTACAGAAGAACTAATCAGGTAATTGGAGAACATAGGTGTTTGTATGATAATGCACCACTCGCTTCAAAGCCACCAGTTTTTTTCTCAGCATGCCATGGACCCAGAGTTTAGAAAGACAAAAAGAAATTCTAAGCTTTGCTATCAGACTGTAAAGATTGAAAGAAAAACAAAAGTTAAATGTAAAGTTTGTGATACTTTTTTATGTTTTCATGCAGGTAGGAATTGTCTGTCAGAATACCACAAGCCTTAGTAGGAAATATATAAAGATGTGTTGAGTCTTTATTGTCACCCTCATAACTGATTTTACTTATGTGTTAGTGATCATACAGTGTTACACTATAAATATGTCTACTGAAGTCATATTTCATTAATTTAGCTAAGATGTTGCAGCTACTTATAATAACTGTAATGTATTCGGTGGAAGATTTTTTTTTGGGGGGGAATATTTTTAAAAAAAAAGCCTAGTTATGTAACATTTCAAAAATTCGCATAATTTTATTATTTAATGTTGAATTGTTTTGAAATGTAACATATGATGCAGAAATGGTCAGACTACAACAAAATTTGACTGTTGTTAATTGTTCTGATAATACTTTATTTTTGTCTTCTTTGTGAAATATCATGTTTATAATTTTTGTGTATTTTTCCTGTTGACTTCCCTTCAATTTTTAAAAACTCACATCAATATAAATTTAAAAAATATAAATTTTACATCTAAATATGGTAGTCTGTTCAATTACAAACAATTTTATGTATAACACTCTTGGGTAGACTTCAAATTAAAATGTATCAAGGAACGTTAGAAATCAATGTCAGAGTATGAGAAAATGATACAAAATATCAGGTCTGAAAAGAGTTAAATGTACAGTATGTTGCAGCATCAGTAACTATTACCAAGTCATATGAAAACGTGATCATGCAAGAAACTGATATTGTACAGAAATCTGTTAGCAAAAAATTAATCTTCTGAGCTAATAAATTTCTTTAGCAGAATCTCAAATATAAAAGAAATACTCGCAGTAAGGGTCTCAACACCACCTCATCCAAGACCTAACATTAAATCTGAGCCTCTCCAAAACACTTCACAGGACACTAATTTCACAAATATATTAAAAAACAGTTCATTCACTCATTTCCATTTTCACTACCTATGGAGCATGGAGCCACCATTACAGCCCATTCATGTGCAGGAATCCTACATCCAAAGCACTCATGTGCAACAGTTGTGGTTTCTGTAAAAATGTGTTTTACATGATGAGGTCACCAGCCCCATTCACAACCTCATATCAGTCGCCTGAGGGAGCAATAGTGCTAATCTTTCTTTGCCTCCTCAGGAACACCTGCCATGAACTATACGAGGAAACACTGCCGTGAAGTAAATCTCACACAAAACAGAAGTTTATGCAAATCTGATACAGACAAATGTTTATGTGAACCTAATAAAACAGACATCTTACCTAATGCAGCTTCTAGCAGTTGTATCAACTCTTCAAAGTGACCTCTATCCTGGTAATAATTTATTAATTCCTCTAGTTCATCGGCATGCACAACTATATGAAGGCCACACATCTGAGCCAGTCTAAACTCTCCATTGTCTACACAAGCAAAACATACCTGCAAAAATGACAGAAATGGTTAAACCTATTAATGAATGAAATTAACTCCGCCAATGCCGGTCCCAAGCCCGGATGAAAAAGGAGGAGGGCGGCCTGCATGGAGGCCGTAAGGAGGCAGCCCCTCCACCATGCAAAGGCACAACAGGCCAATCACCTGTTTGCTTTAAATCATGATTACGCGAACTACAAGAGAAAAAACCGGACTGATTCTAAAGGCGACGAACTGCAACGGACTACGGACTACGACTTATGGAACTTGGAACACAAGAAGTATAAATGGGAAGGAAGAGGAGCTGGTGGAAGAGATGAGGAAAGCAAAACTAGAAATCCTGGCTATAACGGAAACGAAGAAAAAAAGGACAAGGAGTCATGGATCTCGATGGCAACACGTTGCTCTACAGTGGTGTACCCATATCTGAAAGAGCTAAAGGGGGCGTGGGTTGCATTGTGGCCCAAAATCAAAAAGATAGTATCAAGGGATGGAACTTTGTCTCGGAGCGCATTATGGTTGTAAAACTAAAAGAAGGAGAAACCATAGTCAACCTGGTCATAGTGTATGGGCCAAATGAGGATGAGAGAGCAGAGGTCAAGGAGGAATTCTTCGAGCTGCTTCAAAGGACAGTGGATGACTGCCTAGATGAAGTTATTATGCTCGGAGATTTTAATGCCAGAGTTGGAAATTGACCATGCTAGATGGGGTGGAGTTATCGGAAGATATGGAGAAGATACTCTCAATGACAATGGAAAGCGACTCCTTAGATTCTGCAGTGAGCAGAATCTGATCATTACAAACACAAAGTTCCCCCATAAGCGCATACATGCATACACCAGATGTGAACCAACCAAGAATGAGAAGTCAGTGATCGACTATGCCATTGTTCGGAGAAGCTCATTCAGATATGTCCGAGATGCAGAGATTGGAAGTGATCACTACCTGCTAACAATCAAACGAACAACTGAAAGAGTTGCTCAGCCTAGGAACTGCCCAACATCACACAAGAAACCAAGTAAACGAGCAGGAGAAATGAGCATTAGGACCTACAAGCTGAGAGAGCCAGAAATTAAGACCAGATATCAGGGGCTTATTGCTACAGCAGTGAGCAACACAGAAGAACGACCTGATGACTTGGAAACCCTCTGGAATAAATTCAAGGATATCATAAAGACAGCTGCTGCAGAAGCATGCGGTGAAGTCCGACTTGGGAACCAGAGAAAGAGGACACCTTGGTGGACAGAAGAAGTCAAAGAGAAAATAAGAGAGAAGAAAATGGCATGGAAACAATACTTAGGAGCTAAAAACACAACAGGACAAATGGAAAAATATAGAGAATATGTGACACTCAGAACAGAAGCAAAGAACAAAGTGCTAGCAGCAAAACAGAAGTCCTGGGAAGAATTTGGAGAAAAGCTAGAAAAAGATGCACAAGAAAACCAGAAATTGTTCTATAAGACCCTAAAGAACATGAGGAAAGAAAAACAATGCCCTCTCAAATTTATAAAGGACAAGCAAGGCAAATTGCTTACTGCCCCGAAGGAAGTAATGGAAAGATGGAAAGAACATTTCTCAGAACTCCTGGATGGTGAGCATGATGAAGCATCAGAAATGATAACCACTGACACAGAAGAGGAAACCAATGATGGTGAAGATGACATAAAGATGGAAGAACTGAGGGCAGCACTAGAGAAAATCAAGATGGGCAAAGCAGCAGGGCATGATGGTATAACACCAGAAATGGTTAAGTACATGGGAGCATCAGGCGACCTATTACTCTTAAAGGTCCTACAGGCAGCATGGTGCAACAAGACCATACCAAAGGATTGGGAGATTGCCATCATAACACCAATTTTCAAAAAGGGTGACAATCGACAATGTGGAAACCATAGAGGCATATCCCTTCTCAGTGTCCCTGGTAAAATCTACTCTAGAATCCTAGAGCAGAGACTCCGACGCCTAGCTGAGCCACAATTGGATGAGGTCCAGTGCGGATTCCGAGCAAACCGAAGTACTCAAGACCTAATCTTCACACTCAGACAGCTGAGTGAAAAGGCCCTTGAGTATAAGAGTGAGATCCATCTTTGTTTCATAGATCTGGAAAAGGCATTTGACAGGGTCCCCTGGAGCAAACTTTGGGGCTGTTTGGCAAGGAAGAATATTCCAGCACCTCTGATTCATGCTATACAGAGCTTCTACAAGTCTTGCAGAAATTATGTGAGGACAGCAAACCATAAGTCAGAAGAGTTCAGGACCACCACTGGTGTAAGACAAGGTGATATCCTATCACCTTACCTCTTCATACTCCTTATGGACGATGTCATCAAGGCATGTAAGGAGAGAACAAGAAAGTATTCAGTGGGGTACTGGAAGATGAGACAGGTCTATATTTCGGAGCTGGCATTTGCTGATGATGTTGTCCTGATTGCTAAATCAGAGACACATCTCTAATCCAACCTGCAAGTCTGGAAAGAAGAGCTGGAGAAGAGAGGGATGGTCATAAGCAGCTCTAAAACAAAATCCATGGTGATATCACGAGAAGAAAAAAAACCTCAGATTAAGTTGAGAAAACAGGTCTTGGAGCAGGTCGACCATTTTAAATATCTTGGAGCTATTATAGACCGAAAGGGGGGCATCAAAGAAGAGTTGGCCACTCGAAAAGCAGCGGCTGGGAGACTTTTTCAGGCCATAAATCGTGGATTCCTCAGCAAGAAAGAGGTTGGTAAGAAAACGAAGATGGCTGTATACCGCTCCACCTATGTCCCAGTCTTGACATATGGATGCGAGTCGTGGGCAATGACTACAACCCACAAAAGCCAGATCCAAACCTCAGAAATGAGGTATCTGAGGAAAGTGGTTGAAGTAACAAGAAGAGACATGGTCCGCAACCAGACGATCCGTCAAGGCCTAAAATCCCATCCGCTGCAGACCCAAATAGAACAGTCCCAACTAAGATGGTTTGGCCATGTCTGCAGAATGGGAGAAGATCGGCTACCACGACAAGCATGGGAAACAAAGAGCCAGGGATCCAGACCTCCAGGATGACCCAGAGTCCGCTGGGAGGACAACATTAGACAATCTTTGAAGGACCGAGGACTAGAATGGAACCAGGCCAGGAAGAAGACAGCTGATAGAATGGTCTGGCGCTCTCTCTTCCAAACCTCTACACCTCACGGTAGAAGGGGAACGACTAAGTAAGTAAGTAATGAATGAAATTTTCAAAACAGATTCTAAGGTTGTTTAAAAATCTAGGTTTTTAATGTAGTGTCACGGTATGTTTTTGCTGCCGTGACTTGGCTGCTTGGTTTGGGGCAGCTGTCTAGTTTATGTGGTGAGTGAAACTTGATTTACCACATGAACAGAGTTCTCACATCTTCTTATAAGCTTTCTGAACTAGAATCATTGCATGTATCTTCCAAACTCCTTAAATGGATACTTTCCTTGTCCTTTCACAAAAATCTTTTTTTTTTTACTACCCATAAAGCTTTACTTAATAAAAATCTTTGTTTAGGACACAGAGTAAAACATGGTTTATAACTGACAATGACCTACTAACATTTTAGCCTGTACTATAATCCACTCCCATAGAAAAGGCTTAGAGCTAAAATTAACAGTGAACGAAAGAGGGATGTCTGTCAAAAGTCAACAGAAGATTACAGATTTTTGATCCAACAAAACAAAAGAAATTCCTGCTACAGTAAATCATGAAAGAAAATAGGAAGAAAATACAAAGACATATTTGAACAAGTAAAACAACAAACAATGTTCTAGACACACTCAACCAAAAAAAAAAAAAAAGCTGATATTCTAGGTCATAAATGTCCAGAAATAATCTACATCATGATGATGACCATATAAAGGCAAAGTACATCTCTCAAATATAATCCCTTACTTCTTTCCATGTCTTTGTGCTGTTGGCTTTCCTTGCACTGTCTACGGCTCCTTGGTATTCTCCCAAATAAACCAAAGTGATAGCTAGTCTGGCATAGTTTGACACATTGTTGTAAAGCAGTTTCGCCGCCTCATACATTTTGTTGTCAAAGCAGCGGTCAGCCACCTGTGAGATAAAACAAATATGTGCTCACTTCAATTATTCAAACTATATTTGTTAATATCGTGAAAGCAAACAATTCCTGAGCTGGTCTTGTCATTTGTGAAGTAATCATTGTTGTTATGTTTATATCATTCATTACCCTTCAGTTCCCCCAGGAGCCCAGGTCTTCAACATATTCATGCTTCTGTCCTCTACCATCTACTCAAGGTCTTTAAATGTCTTCTTTAACTCTTGCCTTTATATCTCTAGCTCTCTTCTCCATGTGTTTTTCAGTCTCTCTCTCTACCCCTCTTACCCTGAGAATTCCAGAACAAGGACTGCCTTATAATGCTCTCAGCAGGTTTCCTCAATGCATATTCTATCCATCACCAGTGTTGTCTTCTCATATCTTGTCCCACTGGTACTTGGGAGCATAGTGGTTACCACACTGCGCTGGAAAATATATATATATACTGTTCAAAAAAAGAAACGCAACATTATTGCATTGGTAATGGACACCAAATTTCAAACTTGTACCAAAATTTTATTTTATGGAATTAATGTTTCAATCTTGGCAAGAATAAACTTTCAGACTTTAACAATGAAATGATGTTCATTAAATTTGGTTTGGACTTTTATTCTTTGCGACTGAGGCCTCCGTTTCAGTAAGGTGTATGGCCTCCTCTGGCCTCTATCAGAGAACGACATCTCCTTGACATGGATCCGATTAGCCGTTGGATCTGTTGTTGTGGGATGGCTGCCCACTCTTCCTGCAGTGCAAGAGACAACTGTTGGAGATTGGCTGGAGCCACGTCTCGCTGGCGGAGTTGTCTGTCGAGTTCATCCCATAAGTGTTCCATGGGGTTCATGTCTGATGACAATGCTGGCCACGGAATGGTCTGGACGTTGTTGTCAGTGAGGAACTGGGTGGTGAGTTGTGCCACATGAGATCGAGCGTTATCCTGCTGAAAAATCGACCCTCGTGCAGCCAGAAGTGGAAGGACGTGAGGACGAAGAATTTCAGCGACGTATCATTGGGCATTCAGGCGTCCTTCAATTTGCACCAGGTCACTTCTTCCCATGAAGTTGATCCCCCCCCCCCCCCCCCCCCACATCAGTACACCTCCACCACCATGCGGAGGAGCCTCATCAACGCTGTTCTGGGCGTAGCGCTCATGGACTCTGCGGTAAACTCTTCTCCGTCTATCGTGTTGCTGGAGCACAAAAAATGATTCATCACTAAACCAAACCCGTCTCCAATCATTCCCAACGGTCCATTGACGATGCTGGTTCGCCCACTGCAGTTGGTTCTGGCAATGCCGGTCCGTAAAAACAGGACCTCTGTAGGGTCTTCTAGCCCAAAGACCAGAGTCGTGCAGCTGGTTCCTGGCCGTTTGATCTGAAATTCGACGAGCTGCTGACATTGACTGGACTGTGAAGGACGCAGATGCAAGTCGATTCCTGAGGTGATGTAGCCGTATGAAGCAGTCTTCGGCAGGAGTTGTGACTCTGGGTCTTCCACTGCGCGGCCGGTCTGCCACTGAGCCAGTTTCTTGAAATTGCCTCCAAAGGCGACTAATGGTGCTTCTAACCACATTAAACTGTCTGGCCACTACACTTTGTGACTGTCCAGTCTGTAAACATCCAATGATGATGAGTCGTTGTTCTGTAGTGAGATGAGCCATACTTGCGCATTGAATTTTCAACTGAATTTATTCGAGGAGTGTCAATCTTTTATAGGCATTCAATAATATGGTCAGAGAGTTTTGTGTTTAGTAAGTTTTAACAGTTTTCAAACTTGTCATGTTCAGCAAAGTCTTGAATTCAAGCTACCACAATATACATTTATACATACTTGTTTCCAAATCTATAAGCCAACAGATAATTTACTCTGCTCAAGAAAATATTTGAAGTATTTTGTGCTTAAATGTTTATAATTGACTTAGGATGAAATTCACTCAATAAAAAGTAAAACGGGACTGTCAAAACATGATTTTTTTATGTATGGTAGTGTTTATATTACTATTGTATATGATGGATTCACTGACGATATATATTGTTGATTTATGAAAAACTGATTGTAAATGACAATATGTATTTTAATATATCACAAAATTAAATTACAATAAATACCCTTTTTATAACCAACAATTAAGTTGAACAGGGTAGAGACCAAGACAGTGGATGAACGGTGACAAATGATGACCAACAGCGCTCTGTTTCGATGGGTAAGACATTAGAAGACCTCAGCCATGAGTAAATCCAGAGCTGAGAATATTCAAGTTGGTCTGCCTGATGATGATCTCACACATTTCTTGAACGGGAAAAGAGATGCAATCAAGTTTTCACCTGCCAGTGCAAAAGGGCTTTGGAAACAGCTGGACTAAGCCTTGTCAAAAGAGTTGGATAACAACCTGAAGCAGATAACTTTGGAGAAGAAGCTGGAAATCTTCGACGACATAATATATCTTCACTGTCGCAAAGTGTTTGGAGTCAGGGAGGCAATGGAAAGTAACCCACCACAAAAAAGTAGAAGACAAATCGATTAGAAGAGATCAGGAAACAGAAGCATGCACGAAAACAGTTCAAGAACGCAGTGGACACAGAAAAAGAAGGATTACGACAGATTTGGGAGCACCTGAAAGGCCAACATAATGCCCTCTGTAGCGCAGAAAGGTTGTGCAGGAAGAGAAGGAAAACATGGAGGGATAGGGAAAGATTCTTCAGGGAGCCCTTAAAGTTCGCCAAAGAACTGTTTGAGCAGCCAAGGTCGGGAATGCTAAACATCAGGAAAGAAGACCTGGAAGAACACCTTAGAATGACCTATTCAGATGGTCGCAAAAAAGAGCCGCTCAGCAGCATGGCAGGCCTTAGATGGCCTAGTAAGCCAGGAGCTGAATTCAACACCAAGCCCCCAACAATGCAAAAAATAGAAAGCATTGTCCAGAAAGCATGGTGCAAATCAGCTCCAGGTCCTAATAGATGTTGTGGCAGGCCCTGGAAATGTACCATGTTCCACAAGAAATTGCAGCAATGCTGAAGCTGTATTTCTCAACCAGAGAGTACACAACGAAGTGGATTGACCTACAAGTTAGAATTGCGATGGGATGTACCATCTCTCTGATACTATTCGTGTTGGCTATGCAGGTAATCCTCAAAGTGGCTGAAGGAGTTGTGATAGGTCCAAAGCTCAGTGGAATGTGTCACATGCCACCGCTCAAAGCATTCATGGATGACACAACAATTCTGACATCAGATGAACACCAGGCCCAGAGAATGTTAGCATGCCTGGATGAACTAGTCAGCTGGTGCAGAATGAGCTTCAAACCTAAGAAGTCTAGAAGCCTATCAGTCAGGAAAGGGAAGATAGCTGAGGTCACATTCATGGTTTCCAACCAAAGAATGCCTACTGTCATTGAGGAACCTGTTAAAAGTCTTGGCAGGGTGTACAATGCCTCATTAAAAGACTCGAAGGCAGTTCAACACACAATAGAAATGGCAGACAGAGGACTAAAGATCATAGACCAAAGTAGACTCCTAGGAAAGTTCAAACTGTGGTGCCTCCAGTTCATGTTGATACCTAAATTGCTGTGGCCATTGCTTATATATGAAATAAGCACCAGTACAGTGGAAGCTATAGAGCAAACGGTCAATAAGTTCATGAGGAAATGGCTAGGGGTACCACCAAGTCTGTCAAACGTAGCAATGTACTGCAAAGAGTCAAAGCCTGTGCTTCCTTTCAAGTCAGTTGTTGAGTACAAAATAGAAAAGGCAAGGCTCGCAATGATGCTGCGTGAGTCAGCAGATCCATTCTGAGTTCAGCCCACACTGAAAACGGGAAGGAAGTGGAAAGTGGATAAAGCTGTTGATGCTGCCCAAGAGTCGCTCAAGCTGAGGGTGGTAGTTGGATACACACAGACGAATAGATGGGGATATGGCCATGGAGACATCTGCTGGTGGTCCAAGGCATCAAACAGGGATCGCAGAGACATGGTAAATCAGGAAATACGAGGAACTGAGAATGATAAGAGGTTGCAAAAAGCAGTGCAGCAGGCCCAACAAAGGCCAATGGACTACATGGGAAGGAGCCCTGCAAAGGTCCTTGACATGTAATGATATATGGCATATGGCAGCTCTTAGGCTCAGCTTCATTATCAGATCAATGTATGACCTCCTGCCATCAGCCTTGTGAGATGGGGAAAGTCGGATGATGCTCAAAGCCCCCTGTGCCATGAGAGGCAGACACTTGAGCACGTGCTCTCAGCTTGCAAGGTGTCATTAGGGAAAGGGCAATACACATGGCGCCACAACAAAGTGCTAAATGAGCTGGCTGCTACAATAGACCTGGCAAGGGTGAAGGCAAAAAGCAAAGTCAGGCCGAGCACCGCAAATACATACTTTCTGAGAGCAGGAAAGTCAGCACACCCCAAACCGAGTAAATCAGGTACCAGTTTACCATCTCTTCTTGACTGCAAATGACTGTGGAGATGGTAGTAGAACTTCCTGGGTTAGGGGCATATCCAGAGAGTATCAGAAAATCTCGAAGACGGCATTCTTCATCATTGCATCAGGTTATAATGATTGAACTGACCGTGCCATTTGAATCCAGATTGGACGAGCAACATTCGTTCACAGTGGCCAAGTATAATGATCTGGCTGCTGACCTGAGACACGATGGGTTCACTGCAAGGGTCATGGCTGTTGAGGTGGGTGCAAGAGGGCTTGTGGCTGCCTCAATGTATGATCTATTGAAACTGTTGGGGTTGAAGAGACAGTCAAGAACAAGGGCACTGAAGAGGCTCAGTGAAACTGCAGAAAAGGCATCATGCTGGCTGTGGAACAATAGCAATGGGCTATGGAACTCGGTACAGTAATTTGTTTTCAACATAGGGGTTACTTTCACAATTGTGGATTTTAAAGCTGCAACCAAGGTGGAGTGGGTTCAATTCTCTACACAAGACAACAGGAGGCTGACACTTGGGAGTCATGACCCAGGTGGGCCCGCCCCCCTTAGAGTGTAAAGGAGAGTAATAGGCCGAAACACCTGATCGACGAGGGAACCACTTCTGATGATCAGATTGCATCCTGCTGTATCGCTCTGTATAGTGTTTCCTATAATCAAAATTAAAAATAAAATTACAATAAATACCCTTATTATAACAAACAATTGTTGAACAGGGTAGAGACCAAGACAGTGGATGAACGGTGACAAATGATGACCATCTGAAGCTAGTACGCTCTCCTTCCATTTCTTTTAAAAAATTAACTAAGATCAATGTTACCTGGGTTATATTAGCATGATTAGGCCCAGATATAAACTCTTCCATGTCAGCCAGTCTATTAGTTTTGGCATAAGCAAACACCAGTTCTGATTCAACAAATGTCTCTCTAGCATTCTTCCTTGCCATCTGCAAAAATTTGACCAGGTCTTCCCAGTTTTCTGCAAAACAGTGAGCCTATATTAAACAACGGAGATATCTGCACACAACTATACAATTTTTCTCCAACATACGTTTAAAACTGGGCTGACAAAGAAATAAAGTACACTTGTCATGATGGAGAACATACCCAAATATATTAATGTCTTAAGATACAGGCACATATATACACTCCCCAACATCACACCAGATTATAATAACTGAGCAAAGAGTTCTATCTGAATCCAAGTTAGATGAGCAGCACACGTTCAAAATAGCCATATTCAATGAGAAACAAAATTCACAGCTGTAGAGGGAAGTGCAAGAAGTCCAGTGGTCACCTTAATATGTAGTCTTATAAGACAATTACACATTTTAAGGAAAGTCAAAACAACAGCGCTAAAAAAGTAGCTGAAACTATCCAAAAAGACTGATCTTGAATGTGGAACAGCTATATAGGGTAATGGAATGTTGGAAAGTTTATTAAACAATGAAATTAGTTTTGCTATCACCTCAAAGTGCTAGAAATTATAAGTCCATGATTTGGCCAGCTATTGTGTTGTAGGTTCAAACCCCCCAATTGTGTTCTGGCAAAATAAAAGAAAAAGAAAAATCCTGTAGGGGATGTTATCTGAGCATTAAGAAGCTTAAACTAAATACAAATGGAGGGGGTTGGTGGTGATTAAATAACGGTACTACATCTGATGATCAGATTCCCTCGTGTTGCAATGCCCTCTACAGTTTCCTATCACTGTAAGGAATATATCAAGCAACAAATGAAATGGCACAGGTTCTGGTCAGTATTAAAACTGACCTTCTATGCTAAGTAATCAGAACAAGTTTACAGCTATTACTGTAAAAAGAGATCAGAAGAAGACGTTGGAGATGGATACGACACACACTGAGAAAACCTGCTGATAGCATTACCAGGCAATCCTTGTTCTAGAATCCCAAGGGTAAGAGTGGTAGGGAGAGACCAAGGAACACATGGAGAAGAGAACTGGAGGCAGACATGAAGATATGGAAAGACCTTGAGCTGATGCACGGGACAGGAAGACTTGAAATAGGTTTGTTGAAGGCCTGTGCTCCTTGGTTAGCTGAATGGTGATGGATCAGAAAAAAGCCTGCTTGAAAAACTAATCATGGACTGACGGGTGTGCTTGACACGCGGAGAAGAAAGACTACCCCTCATTAAATTAACAATACATGACAGTTAGGTAAAACGTAATACAGTGCTTACCACTCTTGCTGGCAACAGATACCACCTCCATGTACTGTGAGTGATCATCAGCTTTGATGTAAGAGTCAATAGCCTCTTTCACAAGACCCTGATTAAGCTGAGCTCTGGCCAACTGGCTCCAAACTGCTGGGTCATTGCACCTTTCTGCAAACTCATAGGCTCTATCTAAGTTTTTAACGTTGTCTATCAAAACCTGGAAACAAAATGACAAATTAATTAAAAGTCTTCAACGTTTTCCTTTATCCACTATTATGGCTAGAGTTTTATATTACAGTAAGAACATACAGTAGAACTCCATTTATCCGAACCCCAATTATCCGAACATCCAATTATCCGAACACTTTTTCCAGAAAAAAAAAAAAAAACTAGGCACCACCAGTCACGCTAGACTACAGTTCTGAATCTTTTGATGCGGCAAGCTTCAAATGTGTGCGAACAATTTGTAGACAATGACATGGGCTAATGGACGGTCGCTTACGTACAGGAAGTCAGTTAGATCATAAAGTCAGTTAATACCTGGTTTACCAATCCAGTATACGTGTGCGTTCTAGGCAGAACACTGGCTAAACAGACAGTTCAACTTAAAATAATTGTGTCTGCTACTACAGCAGAATAATTTTGGTGTACACGTATTTCTCTGTGCGATCTGGCATCTTCCAGTAGGCCTAAAGCATATAAAAGGAACCGCAATGTTTAGTCAATTGAAACGAAAACAGAAATTATCAAGAGACTAGGAAAAGGTGAAACTGTGTCTTCATTTGCGAGGATTTTCAATGTTGGGAAAGCTACCGTCTCTGACATCAAAAGTAACAAGGATAAAATTATGAGTTTTGCATCGAAATTGGATAGTGAAAATGGGTGGAAGAAACATAAAACCATGAGAAATGCGAAAGATTTGAAATTGGAAGAGGCTTTGTATATATGGTTTGTGCAAAGAAGAAGCAAAGGGGAACCTATCTCTGGCTCTCTATTGTGTGAAAAGGCACTTCAGTTCAACAATCAACTTGACGGTCCTCCTGACTTTAAGGCTAGCCAGGGATGGTTAAGAAACTTTAAATCTCGTCATGGCATACGAGAATTGGAGATTCAAGGGGAATCTTTATCTAGCGATGCAACTGCCGCTGAAAATTTTAAAGAAACATTCTTGGCTTTTTTGGAAGAAGAAGGTTATTTACTCGATGATGTGTATAATGCCGATGAGACTGGCTTATACTGGAAATCATTGCCTCAAAAATCACTTGCATCTCAGCGCGAAGCAGCTGCCCCTGGGTTTAAAAAGTGCAAAGAGAGAGTAACAATTTTGGTAGCCACGAATGCCAGTAGAAGTCATCGTTTACCGGTGCTAATGATCGGCAAAGACAAAAAACCACGTTGTTTAAAGAATGTGACATGTCTCCCATTGTGCTACAAAGCACAGAAAAGTGCTTGGATGAATAGTGAAATATTTCTTGATTGGTATACAAATCAGTTCATCCCAAATGTGAAGAGGTTGAAAGAACAAGAAAAGAAAACTGGAAAAGTAATTTTTCTACTGGACAATGCACCATCTCACCCAGAGACGGATACATTGAATGCAGTTGATGCAAATTTTAAAGTAATTTTTCTGCCTCCCAATGTAACAGCACTGATTCAACCAATAGATCAGGGTGTTATAGCAAAGCTTAAAAAGATGTACAAGAAGGAAGTCCTGCGTCGTTTATTGTTGGCTGAAGATGAAGAAAGTGTGGTGGCATTTTCCAAAAAGCTTAATCTCAAAGACTGCTGCTATATGTTAGCTGATGCTTGGACCACCCTGTCACAAGATAATCTCAACAAGGCTTGGAATAGATTGCTTGGGGAAAAAAGGAGGAAATGAAACTACTGCAGTTGACACAAATGATGATTGTATAAATGAAGTTGTGGAACTGTTTCAAGCAATGCCCGGATTTTCGGAATGTGACAAAGATGATGCACACATGTGGCTAGAAGATGATAATGATTCTGGTTTTCAGTTTTTGAATGACGAAGAAATTTTGTCTTTTGTGCAAGAAGAAAACCAAATACATGTAGTGACCGATGATGAAGACTCCTCAGAAGTACATGATGTACTTGTAGATTATGAAAAAAACCCAAAAGGTCGACCAAGTCCTGAAGAGGCCTTTATAGCACTAGAAACAGCGATGGCTTGGTACGAGCAAGAAGATGACAGCTGTCCTACACAGCTTCTGCTGTTGAAGAGAATGCGGGAATTAGCAGCCAAAAGCAGACTATCCAGTTTGGTGCAAAAGAGGATTCCTCATTATTTTAAATAGTGGGCTACATCTGTGCAAGTACATGTATACGTAAGTTGCGCCTGGTTTTGAATGGTTTGTAATGTTATTTTGAAAACATTTCTCTTTCTTAACAAAAATAATTAATACAAGTAGTACATGCACTGCAGTGTAATGAAAGATTTTGGTGATACAGTGATCTAATACAGTGTGGGTATTATTGTTACAGTACAAGTAAATACTGTATGTTTTATAGTGTATTTTCCTTGTGATCGTTAATTATTTTTAGAAATATGTATACATGTACTCGATACATCATGTAATCCAATTATCCGAACATTTGATTATCCGAACGATGCTCGGTCCCATGGGGTTCGGATAAATGGAGTTCTACTGTAAAAGGATTTTTTGGGCTCTATGTACAATCAGACTACCAGTACGTTTCTATCTATAAAAATTAATAATAAAGATTCTTACGGTAATGATCAAGAAAAGTGAAAAAATAAATCATATCTTCCTCACTTGAATAGCTGATGTGTTAACTTCAAACTTCTTGAAGATGGCAAATGCCTCCTCATACAGCTCATTTGTGATGGCAATATTGGCAATATCTGGAGCATCGTAATTGTCTAGCCTATTGATGTAATCCATCACTCGTGTGCGATCAGCTTTAATAGCAGTCAAGATCAGCAGATTCTGTAAGTTTCTGGGGAAATTCATTTCCAGGTGTTATAATAAAACAAACAATGGGCAATGTTTATGCTTATCCTGAACCAAACTTTAAAAACAAAAATACTTGTATACCTTTTGTTTAACAAAAACAGCCATTTACCTTTGGTATAAAGACAAAAAATATTCCAGAACATTTAACACAATAATTTATTGCATTTATAAAATGTCAAGTTTCATACATGCAAAACCTATTAATAACCCGCCCTGCAAGGTCACGTTAACGTACTTAACCAGCTAGAGATTCTTCCCTTTAGTAAGCCGCCCAGAGTAGAAATTGTTCTTCAATCATTTTGTACCATATATAAAATATTTAAGACTCTATTTTTCTTCTTCTTTAAATGCCATATCAGTGGGCTTGAACCTCTATCATAACTTTTGAGGAGGCAAAGAGTTTTTTTAGAATCAGATACAGAAACAAATGGGATGTAGAGTATCCAGGTCACACACAAAATGATACACACTACCAGCTCAACAGAAGAGAACAAGTGGTAATCTTCAGACTCTGCACTGGCCACAACAGACTGTATACTATAGGGAGTGTGTCAGGTACAGAATTTCAGTGGCGTGCGGCGCGCAGTGGCTAAGGTTCGTTGGCTGTGCGCTCGTGTCTCAGTGTGTGTCCTTAGTTGTGAAGGGCAACGGAACGAACGGAATAATTTGTCTTTTCTTTGTTACTTTCACAATTGCCCCCACGGCTGGCGTTGTGGATTAAAAGTTGCTACCGTAAGTGAAATGGGTTCATTTTCGATACAAGACAACAGGAAGCTGAGACGCTTGGGAGTCATGACCCAAGTGGGCCCGCCCCCCTTAGAGTGTAAAGGAGTAATCGGGCCGAAACACTTGTCAGATGGGGGGACTTCTTCTGATGATCAGATTGCTTCCTGTTGTATCGCTCTGTAAAGAGTTTCCTATCATGAGATACCATCCATACAACAAGCTAAAGATAGGAACTACCAATCACTGTAACTGTGGCACTGATAAAATGACTGCTGAACATCTGCCTCAAAGTTGCCCAACATATACAGAACAGAGAAAGCGCATTTGGCCGACACCAGTACCATTCATGGAAAAGCTCTATGGAGATTCAAATAACCTCAAACTGACTACTGCTTTCTTTGAAAACATTCAAGTAGATGTCTGAGAGTGTATAAAGATAAAAAAGGAGAAGAAGAAGAACCTCTATCAAGCTAAATTATTCACAAGAAAATTTATAATTCATTGGTAAGAGCTTATAAACTCATTATTAATAAACCGATGTGTTCACAAAAATGTTGGCAAATGTGAAAGATTCAACATATCCCTCTGAATGTTGAACTTACCTATGGTCACTAAAGACAGAGTTTTCTAATACAATCTTTTCCAACAGCTCTATGAGTTCATTGGGAAGGTCAGCTGTCATGAAGGCCTTTACTGCTACTGATATCTCCTCAGGGTCCTGAGTTTCAGACAGGGCAGTCAGCACAACCTGTGTTGAGATAATAAAAACAGCTTACAATAGCTTATTCTTACATGATGAATGCATCAGAACATACACCTAACAGACTTGAAGGCCATAGTTTACTTTTCTGAATCTCGTGTACCTTATCTCCATCCTCATGAGATATGAGTAGATCATGCAGCTTGCTGACCATTTTTCAAAGTCATAACAATGCTGCTAACTGAAATTCGTAGGTGCACTTTTTTAAACAAAATTTTGCCTCGTTTTGGCGAGGTGCGTCCCGTCCAACCTAGTTGGTTATACTAGGGCGCATGTCCCAATATAAAAGACCTTTAGGTCTGAATCCCTGTGTTTCTTAAATACAATTATACATTCTCCTTCCTATGGAAATATTTACATGTTAAAATTTGTTTGTGTAGCCAGGACGAAGGATGAAGATGTTACATGTTTATATACATATGTTACAGGTAAAGAAATATGCTAAATACATTTTAGCCAGGTAAAGTACAAATTACCAAAATAACTCACTAATCAGCATATTAAGTAAAAAATTATCTTCAATGGCACTTCTTGCCTAAAAAATAAGTGCTGTAACTTTTACTAAATTATCAACTGCACATCAAAAGAAATAGACACTGTCATGTGAGATTAATTAGGCACCATTAAAAAAAAAAAAGAAAAAAAAAACATCACTGTAATTTGTTGTCCTGTCATGTAAATACAATTTTTAATGATGGAATCAAAACAGTTTTTGATAAGTCTGACCAATGTCAAAGGAAAAAGCAAATTTTATCCAGGTAAACCTATGCTTCCCATTAAATTTTACCTATGCTTGTAAGACATTCAATTATATTCTTTATCTAAAATCAATATTTTTTAATATTAACCTTCACAGACCTGATCAATAAGTTGTCTTTTGAACTCATTTTCCTCACTGAGTACTCTAGCCCAAAGGTCTGGGTCTCGCCTACGAACCAAGTATCGAGCTTCACTCTTGAATAGAGAGTTTTCATTGCACACCTAGATAAGAAACAAATTGAAAACATGTAGCACAAATTCATGTGATGACATAATTAAGGTATTCTCCAGGATAATCCACTTTAAAACAAAATATAAATAAAATCTAGCACAGGGTTTCTTAATCTTTTTTGTGCCATGGACCTCTTTAACTGTCCAATGAAGGCTGTGGACCCCTTCTTAGAAAAAATGTATAAAAATGCATAATTAAAAAGGTTACATTTTACATTTTAGGTTATGCTCACAGACTTCCCAGAATCCATTCACGGACCACAAGCTATGAAACCCTGATCTAGAAAGTAACAGAAGTTGACTAAATCAGGATAAATGTCAGCTAGCCAATTCTATAAATGAAGTCTGAATATGCTTATCTCTCCAGATGGATTATATGACAGTTAAAACTCTTCCGTTTTGTCTTCCAAGTGTTGGTCTTCTTGTCTTAGCAAATGTTAGCTGCTATAGTTTTTCAATTTGGTTGCAACAGTTAACACTATTTCCCATGGTTTACACTCAGTGAATTATAGAAAAACTGTCAATATATTCACTACATATGATTCTTCTCCATGCTTTCTAGCTTCTTTTGGAGTTAACAAATAAGGTACTAACAAATGCTGCCTACTATATTCCGTCACGTGAGGCAAAACTTTTACATGATCCTCCTCTATCCCTCATTTTTCTCTGGATATTCTCTCCTCTTTTTATCACAAGGATTTCAATTCAGTGACAAATGAAGACTATGTGTATTTGTGCATTCTTAAAAATACGCCATAACTAAAGCACTTTTCATAAAAATGCAACTGTGAGAAGTGTAACCATATTCCACTGCAACTCAATGGCGAGATTATTTTTTGTCAATATGTGACTTTTTCTTTACTATGACATCAAGAATGAATTCCGTGAGCACATTCAATCACTGTACATGCCAAATTGGAAACATCCATTCTAAAAAGCGCTCTAAGTGTTTTTTAAACTGGTTTGTCATTTAAAATTAAATGAATCCTGTAAAATAATCACTCCAAAGTTCATTGAGTTCTAGTGCTGGAAGAAGCCTTTGAAAACATGGACAATACAGAACCCATTTGAGAATGAAGCTCATTATGTAGCCACAATCAGTAAAGATGTTGGTTATTTGTTCTCTGAGCACAATTTATTACTGAAAAAAAAAATGTTAAATGTTGTCATTGCTAAAAGTGCATATGTGAAAAACACTTGATTCTTACTGCTTTCCTCTAACATTAAGACTTCAGCTACAGTTTATTAAGACTTCAGTTGCAGTTTTAAGAGCACCTGCCTCTGTTGTTACTTTAAAATTTCACTGTTGCTAATGGTAGTTTTTTTTTTCCAATGTACTACTGCTAAGTAGCAGAAAGATCCTTATTTAGTGTAGTTATATCAATGGTGACACCATCATCAATAACTCCGAAAATACCATTTTGTTTGTAAATTCTCTACTTCTACCACTTCAGCCTTGATCTGCTTCATATTTATTCCATTTACAAGTGACAGTTTCAGACCTACAAATGTTGTGAACGTATAAACTGTACCTTGATAAGCTCCTCGTCACACTGACCCCTCTCATATGCGACACAGGCTAAATGTGGATCTCTCTTCTCACAATACTTTCCAACTGTGCGACTGTCATAAAACTGGTTCTCTCTAAAAAAAAAAAAAAAAAAAAATTTAGGTTAAAAATAAGATCTAATTTCTGTTTTGACTGTAGCGTCACTGGCTAATAAGCTAATGCATTTCATAAATTGGTTAGTCATTCACTGTGGTCATATCTGTGTTAGTCTACATCTCATCTCATAATCGGAACCTCTTCTACCCCGTGAAACGAAGTGTAGAGGGGACCCAAGTGCACAAGGCCCATGGGCAGGACATGTAATCGAAGTGACTTGGCAAACAGGTGATTAGCCCATTGTGCCTGAACCTGCCCTCATGTGTACTCACACTCGCTATAAAACCTCCGAACCATCGAGACGTCATTCCAGCCAAAATGGTCAGAGCCTCATATACCCGAAGGTTTCGAGGGATGTCCCTCCTCATCTGCACAAAGGCATTTATAGAGGAACACTCAGGACCCGTAGGTCTGAGGAAATGAGCAAAATCTGAAACGGACACAGCAGTCCTTGGCACTGGGAGGTCTCCACTCAGAGTGGTGTACCACACACAGTCAGTAAAGACAAAGGTCGCCTGCGGCGGTGTGTTAGTCTACACTTCTACAAAATACAGATGTAGGATGAACCTTTGTATATGCACATGCTTTGCCCAAACAATCTACAGCACTTGCATGGTTTTGGATGACGGTAACATCTTACAACTTTTACATGACAATCCAAACACATCAGCTTTTGCAATGTTAAATGTTTTCAAATAATAATATACATTTTTACCCGGACAAGACTTAATGCGAGTCCTTTACCATGCTGAAGCATCATCAAAATTCATGCACATTATTTTCATGCTGACAACTGTCATTCATGTAAGTGATTTGCTGTTGACTGAAGGCACAATAATCAACCATTTAAATGACTAATTATCAATGTGACTAATTATCATCTGTGACAGCAAAGACACAATTAGAGACTTTTATTTGTGCCATGTCTGGTCAAAAAATGGATTTCTACTCCATGTTAACCAACAAAGGACTGTAGCACTATAAATGGGTAGCATGCTCTCTCTCTCTCTCTCTCTCTCTCTCTCTCTCTCTCTCTCTCTCTCTCTCTCTCTCTCTCTCTCTCTCTCTCTCTCACAAAAACACACACTTGAAAGACTGGCTTTGGTTTCCACACAAAACATAGGTGCACACTCAAAACATCTTTCCCCTCCTTTCTCCACCAACCTTTTTCTATCTGCTCCTTATGGAGCACGGAGCTACCACTGCAGCTGGCCCCTTGCAGGAAGCCTGCACCAAGCATCCACATCCTTCTGTAGTGGTGGTTTCTGTAGCAATTTGTTTTACCACTGAGGTTGCCAGCCCCATGCATAAACTCATATCAGTTGCCTGAGGGTGCATTAGTTCTATTCTATCTTTGTCTCTTACCTCCAGCAACTACATGGGACTTAACATGCAATACTTCATCGAGAAACAAATTGTTGTGCCACACTATTTTTCCTCAACGCTCCACAAGTTGACAATTAACAATTATGTACTGATCATTAAAAATTATGAAGGAATAAAATATTACAATGTTTCATACATTCAGTTATCTGAAACCAACTATTGTCCAGACATTTCAGTCTGTGTTTGCCTGATATTAATCTTCTGACTAGGACAGAGGTCATCAGAAACGAAGTTAACTTCAAGAAAACTATTTACTTGTGGATTTTATCTGAGCATGTAATTGCAAAAAGAGGTCAACTTGAAAGAAACTGTAACATTACATAATGAATCTCAGGTTTACTGTTGCTTTCAATATGGCAGATTATACAGCATTGTGCACCGCACCATTTTCCCTTGCGTTCCTTACAGAGCATGGAGCTACCACTGCAGCTGGTCTCCATGCAGGAAGTCTGCACCAAGCATTCACATGCTCTTGCAGCATTGGTTTCTGTGACAATTTGTTGGACATGATGAAGCTGCCCTCCCCATTCACAACCTAATATTAGTGACCTTGTACAACATACATGAGTGTGCAGTAATCTTATTCTTTCCTTGTCTCTACATGGGGCTACCATTTTGCATTGCATCATATTAAAAAAGAAAAAACCTCAACCTGCTAATCTTTCCTGCCCAAAATTCCCAATAAACTTTTTAACTCTTTCCAGTACTTTTATCGCACGGTTTAAAAAAAAGAGTTAAAGTTGCATGCATGATTTAGATAACTATATTAGAAAATTGTCTGTGGTAGGGTCTGACAATATCGGGAACTTGTTGGCACACCAGAGTTTGAGAAGAATGCTACAAATAAAAACTTGAATATGTTGCAGAAAATCAATTCTGAGATGGTTATTATCTTATAAAACTTCAGATTATCCTTTACCAAACGGAACAGGTTCCATATGTCAAAAATGATCTTAGATTAATATAATGTGCACTTGACAGGCCTCACTAATACAGAAAATCAATACAGTGCCAAACATTAATCTCGATTTTCTCTGACCCTGACATCTCTTCAAAAACGCATAACTTTTCATTAAATTTTCAAACTTTTTTCACCAGTAGAGGTCTTTGAAAGACTCTTCTTAAAATGCCAGCATGTTACAGATTGAGTCAGATTTGTCACATATATATATGTCACAGTCCTCCGCCAAGTTGTTTTTGGTTGGCCTCTCTTTCATTTTCCTTCAGGAGTCCATAGCATAGCTGCTCTTGTGATGGCATCGGAGTCTCTTCTGAGGACATGGCCAACCCAGCTCCAGCGTCAACCAGCTATGATGGTGTTCATGTCCTCTTGCTTGCTCCGAGTAAGCAGATCTTGGTTGGTGATGGTATTCGGCCAAAAGATTCGGTGAATTTCTCTTAGGCATGTTGTGTGAAAAGAGGACAATTTTGACATTTCCGTCTCTGTAACTCTCCAGCATTTCGCACCATAGAGAAGCACAGAAAGCACACAGCTCTGATATAATCTTAATTTTGTGCTTGTGCTGTACTGAGAGGACTTCCAGATGTTGTTTGGACTAAAAAAGGCTGTTCTTGCTTTGTTCATTCTGTTGTTGATGTCTTTGCTTGCTCCGCTGTCTGGTGTTACTATGCATCCTAGGTATGTGAAGGTGTCTGTCTGTTCCAGTTGCTGATTCCTTACTGATATGGGCTCAGGGTTGCTCACAGTGAGCGTCATGACCTCTGACTTCTTTAGATTGATGTTCAAGCCCACCTGCTGGCTATACTTATTAAGTCTATCCGTTTTTTCCTGGATGTGTTGATGTGAATGTGCTAGTAGTGCAATGTCATCTGCATATTCCAGATCTTCCAATGTAGAAAATGTAGTCCATCTTATTCCTCTTGGACTGCCCTCTGTTGTCTGACGCATCACCCAGTCTATGACTGTTAAAAATAGAGTGGTTGATAAGGGGCATCCCTGTCATACTCCTGTCTTCACCTCAAAGGTTAGGTTGCTCTGCCCAACGCTACACGTAAAGTTGGTATAGAGGCTTTTTATGATTGACACTATGCAGCTTGGAATTCCATAAACCCTCAGTATTTTCCATAAACTGTCCCTATGTATACTGTCAAAAGCCTTTTCAAAATTAACGAAATTAATGTACAGCTGTCTTTGCCATTCTGAGCACTGCTCTATAATGTTCCTGAGGGTAAATATATGATCTACACATCTTCTGTTCTTTCTAAATCCTGCTTGTTCTTTCCTCAGTTTGTGGTCTACTGCTTTTGAAATTCTCTGTATAATTATCCTGCCTACTATTTTGCTGGGAACCGAGAGAAGAGTGATTCCTCTCCAACTATTGCAGTCTGCAAGGTCGCCCTTCTTGGGCAATTTGACAATTATTCCTTTGTTCCACTCCGTTGGTGTTGTCCCTGTTTTCCAGAAATAATGCTCTAGACAGCTCTTAATTGTATTTTACTGTTTTGTTTACACGCAACATTTTTCTGTTGCAAGACACAACATTGCCAGTAAAGCTGCGTGACATGGACTTTGAAAGAGTTTTTATAGTATGCTACACTGTAAATTACAGTATTAATTCATCTAAATGACATTAATTATTGTGTTAACAAAGTTAAATTACTATTTTCCCTATACAAACAGATACCACACACAGAACTCCCACGTTTTCCATCTTAAAAAGTATTTTCATTTACAGCCTTATAGTAAATATTTATCCACAAACCAGTCAAACCGGTTGTATTACTGCACCATTTTGTCTCTCCCTACCACTGGTATCAGCAATCAGTAATTGTGCAGACAGGGAACAAAACAGAACATTTCTTTACATATGGTTTGGATTTAACTCTTTTCAGACCTGATATTTTGTATCATTTTCTCATATTCTGACGTATCTGACTTCTAATGTTCCTTGATACATTTTAATTTGAAGTCTAACCACTGGTTCTGAAAATAATTTCCATCAATTATATCCCCTGTACTGAGAGCGAACCTTCTTCAGAGTTAGAGGCGGATGTCATACTTCTGAGCCACTCTGATCCCATTCTTCAGATATGGTTGATTGAAACTAGCTAATGGTTGGGCATTTCAAGCTCAGCCTAAAATTTATAATTTGCAGACCTACTCATAATCAAACACTCTTCTAACAGTTATGAATAGTTAACAGCACTAAATGCAGGTATTAAGCATTTGTAAGTCAAGGAAAATTTTGCAGCACAGCATTTCAATCTTAAAACAACGATATCCAAAGAAAGTACAGGTCGGTAACTCAGAATCCGAACATTCGAAAACTGAAATATTCTGAAAATCATGTTATTTCAGCCGACTTTTGGGCTATTTTTGGCGACTTGGGCTACTTTTGACAATTTTTGGGCTACTCTGGGCGAAATCCTAAAACTGAAAAAATCCAAAAACTGAAATACAGCCACCCCCGAGCATTTTGGATTCTGGGTTACCAAGCTGTATTCTTTATTTCATTTTATTTAACTACTTTTTTCATTATATGAAATGTTTCAGACAAGCGCTGCATTCTTCACAATATCTCAGAAGAGGGAGCAGAAGATGTCATCACAAACACAAACAAAGTTAACTTCAACAGTCTATTAACATTACCAAACAAAACATTCCTAGTATATGTCATCAGAAAGGAAGATAAACATCACAAAGGAAGCTAACTATAAAGAAATTTTAACATTACCTGAGGAATCTTTCTGGGTTATTGTTGCTATCAATGTAGATTTTAGCCAAAGCATTGTGTGTTGCTGGCTCGGTAACACCCTCTAGGACTCTTGTTTCTAGCCATGGTAGCAACAACTTTAGCCTGGTAACAAAGAATAAGTGAAATTATTATCAATAAATAACCATTTCAGCAAACAATTTCACCACCATTAATATACAAGAGAGGGGCAATATTTTAAATATTAAATATGCCATGTCTCATTCCTTTAAAAAAAAATTATTTCAAAACATCCTCGCTTATGGAAAATGTCCCAATATAACCAACATAAAAGTGTCTCATGTAGCCAACATATCTTATGTTTAGCAAAACAGGCAAATGCCTCAGCCAAAGGAGAAAAATTCTAATAAACATCACCTTAGTCAACGGCTCCAAATATAGAAGTCATTAGATCCAAAACTTAATTATGAATTCAGTTTGAAAGACTCAGTAATGTATGTTTCTGGACTGAGTAATTTTAACTGTTCACTGACAATCACAAATTACTCACTTTTTAAACAGAGATATTGCAATGCAAGTATTTAAAAACAGAATTAAAATACAATAGGTAAAAGAATACAGATGACTCAGAAAATTAATGTCTGGCTAGTTGAATCCAGCTTTTAACTTCCAATATACTAATTTCACTCCATGGTTATTGTTATTTAAACAGTCCACAAAATAATGAAATTGAGCAATTAGTGTTACTGGAGCCTGAAAGGAGAGCAAAGAATAGTATCACTGTACCCTACCAGACATGTCGTAAAAAGAAACTAAGGAGGGTTGAGCATGGGGCTGGTAACCCCATCCCGTGAAATACTTTTTACAAAAAACTGTAACAAATAATCTGATGTGTTTATTGAAGGTCTCTGCTCCTTGGGGAATGTTAGGGTATTGATTGAAGTAGCAACATCAAGTTTCAAGCAGCCTCTCATCTCAATAAACAAACTAAGCATTAACACAGCATAATATTCAAAAGAAATAGTAAGAATAAAGTTTCTCAAGGATCCAACAAAGTTGAAAAAAATTAAAGCTATAGTGTCCAAGAAAGTCAAACAAAAATTCTAGCTACAGGGTCCAACACAGAAACAAAATTCCAGCTACAGGACCAAACAAAGTCACACGCAAAATTCAGGTATGAAGGTCCAATAAAGTCCCACACAAATTTCAGCTATAGGGTGAAAAATAAAAAAAGGCTCAAGATACAGGGCCTAACGAATCTGTAACAGACTTCTACTGACCTGTTTCTTTTTTCCACTTCTTCCACCAGTTCATCTGTAGAAAACTGTCCCTTGACAACTAAAATCAGTTGTTTGATAATATCTTCTGTACAATCCACATCTAGCAGGCCTCCAACAACAACAGGTAAACGAGAAGGGTTCACCTGTAAAGACATCAGCATCAGATACTGCAGCATCCACTTTTTTGTCATTACAGAAGTTATTTGCAACAAGAAAATAATGTTAAAATTTTGTGGTCATCGATCGCTACAACTTTTACCGCTACAGTATTTCAACAAGCTTTTGAAAGCACACGTCATATTCAAATAAAGGTCAAAAATTTAAAAAGGAGGGTCTAGAAAACCTGGTGACAATGAGAAAGATTGAGGACAAGAGAGGCAAAGAACAATTCTGGGAATGCAAGAAAAGATGGCTAAGACAAGCAGTGAGTATAGGATTTAGCAAAATGCTACCCTAAAAAAAAAGTTGTGGAGAAAATTAAGCTATAACATGGCACAGGATGATATTTTGTTACTATACCCACTTGACTTCATATTAAAATAAATAACGTTCCTCTTTGGTTTTGCTTCACAAAGGAATAAGCAAATAATTACTACCTGATATAAATAACAATTACCACTCCTACTTGAAATCATACTGAAATAAAGAAGGACGCAGAAATATTTTGCAATGCTAGGAGCTAACCCAAAAACTTCACAAAGTCAGCAAACAGGAATCCCTAACATGACCTCTACAATTTTAAGCTCCAGTGATACATTTCTAGGCACCATGAAAACCTGATGTTCAGGAAGTCTGTACCCCTGAAAATGACCAATAACTTTTATCACGGATTCAATTAAACTTCAAACAAACAATACCTTATTATCCCTGCTTCACTTCATATTACAACCACCATATTACTATCACTGTTTCATTTTATATTTAACAATAATTCCAGCATACCTTCTGAACGTAAATCTCAATGTATTTCTGCAGATTATTTCTGTACAGGTACAGTACTAGGTCATGCACGAAGTCAAAGCGATCACAAACAATAATCAATGGCAGCTGATCAGTCAGCTTGGCTTCCTGGAGATTAAAAAAAAAAAAAAAACACATTTAATTATTAATGCACAATCATTTTCAGATCTTTCTGATTTTGAAGCAAATCCAATTTTTCCTGAAGCTTAAATAATATCTGTGTGACACTGATGTGGAGCAGAAAAACATAAGGAAACTTCTCTAATATGTTCTAGTAGGGATATCTGGCATTATTAGCAGTGTCAGGAACCAATTTACCATGGATAACACTCCAATGGTTCCACCACTGCAATGTGGATTTATGATAATAAATAACACTCGTCTGACCACACAACAATGGCTGACAATAAGAAATAAACACCTTTCACAGGAACTTCCCTTTAATACTATGCACAGTACAATAAGGCCTCACACGGCCAACAAACGCATCAAATACAATAATGAAATGCCATTGTAACTGGCCTTAACAGCTTAAACTATCAGCATCATACACGACAGTACAATTTACACTGAAAAATACCCTGCTATGACTATCGCTCACCTGAGCGGCAAAACTGTGACAATGACACAATCAAATCATAGTCAACTTATAAACCTACGGCCTGAAAGTTATACACACTAGAAACCACACTTCTCTAGAATTACAACATAATCATCACTCAGGACTGAAATATAGCAAGCGCTCACATAATAGTCCATAAAATGAGCCACACAGCAAACTTGCTGGCAAAGGGAAAAATATGCGTCCTATCCCGGACGAGGCTAGATTCTGACTACCCAAATTTTGCGCCTTTTCCCCCCAACTTCCGGTGGTCACATGACACACCAGTTCGGGAAGCCCCGGCTTCGCCCGGCTGGCTTTTGGTCGAACACAATACCTAAGATACACTGCGAACTAGCGCTGTGACAGCAGTGGTACAGGTTTGTCAGATACTGGTCAAGCAACCTGGTTATAAATCTTCTTTAGTTTCTTGTGCCCCTAAGGCTGCATTGGTTGTCTCCTCTCTCCTCGACAGCCACTCTGTTGTTTACACTTCCCAGCTCATTCAGGTCAATTTTTCTGCTGACTTATTCTCCTTTTTCTTTGGCAGCCCCAAGCTCTTGTGCCCTGTGTATGTTCATTTCTTTTTCTCTAGTCTGCCAGTCTTTATTCATTCACCATGTTCCAGCCTGTTTAGTTTATTTGATCTCATGATGCTGACTATTGGAGATAATCTGTATCATTGGCAACTAGGAGCTGGCAGTAGCGCAATGTTTACTGCACTGGCTTCTTAGCTTGTTGGTCCATGGTTCGATCCCCAGTTGAGGTGGGATTTTTAGACCGCCAACGGCTACAGGGTCGACCCAGCCTCATGAATTGGGTACCAGAGCAACTCTGGGAAGGTTAAGGAGGCCGGCGTGATAATGACCACATCACCCCTAGTGTGCCGACAGTCAAGAAAATATGGGCCTAACACCATCGTGATAATGACCACATCACCCCTAGTGTACTGATGGTCAAGAAAATATGGGCCTAACACCATATTCCCAATATGCCTCAATGGGCGTGTAACGGGATACTTTAAGGTTTTTTTTTTTACCTTTTTTTACTGGCAACTGGTGCTCTAGACACCAATGCAATTCAGGTTCAGGCCCAAAAGTTCTAGTGTGCCATTTGTAAAGGGGGCATTAGCAAAACTCAAGTACATTCACTAAGAGACATACCAGTAAATGGTTTATTACATTTATTATTCACAATGGATGATATTAGGTACAATCCATTATATGGTATTATTAGGAATGGATGATACTGGGTATGGTTTATTACATTTATTATTAAGTATAGATCATCTTCTGAAGCACTGAAGAAATAATGTAGATATCAATATAATATATTAAATACTTATTTTTATGATCTATTAGCAAACAATCTGAGTTCACCAGATCTCTAGAGAAGTGAGAAACTGGTTATGTCCAGAAAAGTATTTCCTTGACCTTCGAACTGATAAAGAAAAAAAAAATTATTAGGTAAATTATTTCTGATGTTTTTTGCATCAAATACTTTTTCTACATATTATTTCAAAACATCAGACTCAGTTATATAACCACAGTAAGTGGTATGTGAAAGACTGCAATAGCTCATTACATACCTTTCTAGAGAACAGTAGTAATTTCTTCCATACTTCCAAATACACTGTTAATAATAGTAACATATACGAGGGACGGTCAAAAAGTAATGCCTCGTAATTTTTAATTTCATTCAATAGGCAAGAAAACAGATAAAATTCACATTGAAATGTAGCCCGAAGTCTGATCTTCAAAAATTTATTTCTCAATGTAGTCTCCGTTATTTGTTACAGTTTTTGTCCATCTTCTCACAAGGGCATGTATCCCCGCACGGTAAAAATTTGTGTCCTTTTTCCTAAACCACTGGCGTACGGCGCGTTTAAGGGTCTCTGTGTCCTCAAAGTGATGTCCGCGAAGATCTTTTTTCAGTGGTCCAAACAGATGGAAGTCAGAAGGTGCAAGATCGGGACTGTAAGGGGGATGTGGTAATAATGTCCAGCCAAATTCTGCAATTGCATCAATGGTGCGTTTAGCGGTGAGTGGCGTGGCATTATCGTGCAACAGTAGTGCAGTTCTCTGATCTTTTAATGGGTAAAGTCGCCGAAGACGACCTCTAAGCTTCTTCAAAGTTTCAATGTAACGGTCAGCATTCATCGTGTTTCCCTGTTCCAAGAAGTCGAGAAGAATCACACCCTTCTCATCCCAAAACACGGAGGCCATAACTTTCCCTACAGATGGTGAACTTTTGAACTTCTTTCTTGTCGGCAATGTTGTGTGATGCCATTCCATTGACTGCCTCTTGGATTCTGGTTAGAAAAAATGAACCCGTCTCATCACCTGTCACAATATTTAATAAAAACTCTTCTCCTTCAGTTTCGTAACGGTGCAGGAGGTTGATGGCTATGGTTTTCCTTGTTTCTTTATGTCTGTCTGTCAACATTCTGGGTACCCACCGTGCACAAACTTTTGAATAACCCAGGTCTTTAATGATGTTCTGGACACTGCCTTTACTAATGGACAACATGGTAGAAAGTTCATCCAGTGTTACCCGATGGTCACCACGAATGATGCCATCAACTCGATGAATGTTGTGTGGAGTCACTGCGGTAGACGGACGGCCAGTCCGCTTTGCGTCAGCCATTGAGGATTGACCTACTTCAGCTTCATCACAACGATGTACCCAATGTCGGACAGTGCTAACATCCACTGTTGAATCTCCATAAACATTCTTCAAACATTCGTGGATGCGAATTGGGGTCTCGCCTTCAGCATTGAGGAATTCTATGACATAATGTTGTTTTAACCGAACGTCTTTGGCAGCCATTTTTAAACTGTTACAGTGGTGCCACCTGTTACTGAAACAGGTTGGTAATGCTATTGCTAAATTTACAAATTGCACACCGATGCAGTATTTACATACATAAAAAATAGGAGGCATTACTTTTTGACCTTCCCTCGTACTTCTATGGTTCTTCTGCTGGGATCTTGAAGCATGTTACCATATTTGAAAACAAAATTAGTGTTGTGTCTATGCAACATGGATACAATATCAGACAAGCGCTGCATTCCTCACAAGTTTTCAGAAGAGGGAGCAGGAAATGTCATCATTTATTACAGCTTTAAGTCATTCATAATTACACAGCACTAGGACCAATTTTACACAACTATTGATTACTCTTGACTTCCCCAAGCAGCAGAGACCTTCACCAAACTTACGCCAAGGCCTCCTGTCCTGTGCCATCTCTTCAAGATCTTTTTTGTCTTCTTTATTCCTTTCTCACCAACCTCCAGTTCTCTTCTCCGTGTTTTTTTTTGGTCTCCCTCTATTTCTCCTAACTTGGAAATTCCATAACAGGGACTGCCTTGTAATGATATCATTATATATTATATTTATTATATACATGTCTATCTTCCGCTTCAGTCATTACTGACCATAGGAGCGTACCTCCCGAAACAAGTTTCGGTGGCACGAGGTTGGGTTAGTGAAGGAAGAGGTCAAGCTGTTGCCCATGCAGCATGCCTCTGGCTGGTGTCAGAGGAACGGTCTGGCCATTACAGTCTGACTCCAGTAGCAACGCCCTGTCATTAGTAGAATTACATTAGGAACTTGCCCTCCAATCCATCTTACCTTTCAGTCGCTTTTGACTATAAGAGGGACACAAACACCTGGCTTCATCTTTGAGACAAGCATATGACTACTGACAGGATCAACCAGATAACTGTCCGGACAGACGTGCGTCTTCTTCTTAGACCTCTCGCGCTGGGAGGGAGACAGCGCTCATTATATATATATATATATATATATTATATATAATGTGTGTCCTATCCAATGCCAGCATCATCTTCTCACCTCTTGTTCTATTGGTGTTTGTCTGATTGTTCCCATCAGTTTTACATTAGTGATCTTGTCATACAATATAAAATACTAAAAACTTCAGATATTTCTGCAGATATTTAGAAGTGAGATAGTGATTATCTCCAGAACAAGATTCCTGACCTACGAACTGGAACGAAAGAATTTTTTAAAACCAGGTAAAATTATTTTTGATGTAGTAGACCTGCATCAAATAGTTTTTCTGCACCTTAATTTAAACCATCAGATTCAGCTATATGATCATTGTAAGTGTTATGTGAAAGACTACATTGGTTAGTTATATATGCTTCCCAAGAACATTAGTAACTTATTTACTTATTCTTAAGGCGATACAGCCTTCTGCAGTTTGTCAGCTGTGATCTTGCAGAATGTTAGAATATCTGAAAACAAAATTAGTGTTATGACTATGCAATACAGATACCTGATACAATATCAGACAAGCGCTGCATTCCTCATGAGTTTTCAGAAGAGGGAGCAGGAAATGTCATCATGCATTACAGCTTTATGTCATTCATAATTACACAGGAAAAATGGGACCAATTTTACGCAACTTTTTATTACCCTTCACTCCCCAAGGAGCTTATACTTTCAACAAACTTATGCCAAGTCCTCCTGTCCTGTGCCATCAACAAACTTATGCCAAGTCCTCCTGTCCTGTGCCATCAACAAACTTATGCCAAGTCCTCCTATCCTGTGCCATCCTTTCAAGACTTTTCTATTATGTCTTTAGCCCTTTTATGTCTATCTCCAGTTCTCTTGTCAGTGTATTATGTCCTCTCTCTTATTTATCTTACTTTGGAAATTCCTTAACAGGGACCATCTTATAAAGATATAAACTAGTTTTCTTAATGTGTGTCCTATAATGATATAAACTGGTTTTCTTAATGTGTGTCCTATAATGATATAAGCTGGTTTTCTTAATGTGTGTCATATTATGATATAAACTGGTTTTCTTAATGCGTGTCCTATAATGATAAAAGCTGGTTTTCTTAATGTGTGTCCTATAATGATATAAGCTGGTTTTCTTAATGTGTGTCTTATAATGATATAAACTGGTTTTCTTAATGTGTCCTATAATGATAGAAACTGGTTTTCTTAATGTGTGCCCTATAATGATATAAACTGGTTTTCTTAATGTGTGTCCTATAATGATATAAACTGGTTTTCTTAATGTGTGTCCTATAATGATATAAGCTGGTTTTCTTAATGTGTCCTATGATATAAGCTGGTTTTCTTAATGCGTGTCCTATAATGATATAAGCTGGTTTTCTTAATGTTTGTCCTATAATGATATAAACTGGCTTTCTTAATGTGTGTCCTATGATATAAACTGGTTTTCTTAATGTGTGTCCTATAATGATATAAGCTGGTTTTCTTAATATATGTCCTATAATGATATAAACTGGTTTTCTTAATGTGTCCTATAATGATATAAACTGGTTTTCTTAATGTGTGTCCTATCAATGCTAGCTGTCCTATCAATGCTAGCATCTTCTAATAAACCTCTTGTTTCACTGGTGTTTGATTCTTTCCTTCAGTTCTACATTAGTGATCTTGCCATATCAATATGAAACACTAAAAACTCAAGATGCATTGGCAATCAATCTGCCTACAACAGATGTTTAGAGAAGTGAGATACTGGATTTCTCCAGAAAAATATTTTTAAGACTTCTGCGCTGGTTTTTAAAAAATTGTTCAAAAACCAGGTATATTATTTCTGATGGTTTAGGAAGCCAATATCAAATAGTTTTTCTAATCTTGTTTCAAAACAGCAGATTTAGTTCTATAATCACGTTTAAGTAAGATGGTTTGGCCATGTCTGCAGAATGGGAGAAGATTGGCTACCACGACAAGCATGGGAAACTAAGAGCCAGGGATCCAGACCTCCAGGATGACCCAGAGTCCGCTGGGAGGACAACATTAGACAATCTTTGAAGGACCGAGGATTAGAATGGAACCAGGCCAGGAGGAAGACAGCCATTAGGATAGTCTGGCGCTCTCTCTTCCAAACCTCTACACCTCACGGTAGAAGGGGAACGACCAAGTAAGTAAGTATCACGGTTAAGTATTAACTGAAATTGGCTTGTTACACATATTTTCCAAGAACATTAGTAACTTATTCACTAATTATGATGATACTGTAGACTTCTGCCATTTGTCTGCTGTGATCTTGCACAATGTGACAATATTTGAAAATAAAATTAGTGTTATGTCTATGCAATACAGATACATGATACAATATCAGACAAGCGCTGCATTCCTCACAAATTTTCAGAAGAGGGAGCAGTAAATGTCATCATATATTAAAGCTTTATGCACAGTCATTCATAATTACACAGGACAAAAATGGGACCAGTTTTACACAACTGTTTATTACCTTCCCAAGAAGAATAGGCGGCCATCAACCAACTTATGCCAAGTCCCCCTGTCCTGTGCCATCCTTTCAAGAACTTCCCATGTTATTTTTATTCCTTTCATGTCTATCTCCAAGTTATCTTCTCCATGTGTTTTTTGTTCTCCCTCTATTTCTCTCACCTTGCAAATTCCATATCAGGGACTGTCTTGTAATAATATCAGCAGGTTTTCTTAATGTGTGTCCTGTCAACGCCAGCATCTTCTCCTCACCTCTTGTTCTGCTGATGTTTGTCTGGTTTTGTTCATCAGTTACACATTAGTGATGTTGTTGTATCAATATAATATACTAAAAACTTGAGATGCTATTGTAATTGTTGATCACTGTTGCGCACAGATTCTTTTGTGTGGTAGTCTGTGACGCACAGATTACTGTTGGTAGGCATACAAATGTAAAGTATAACTATTTGTCTGATGAAAAGTATTTTATTTAAGAATCAATGATTCTTAGTCTAAGGGACAGAACCCTAATTGATCGATGTTATATTTGGTTATTTGGGTTATCTGTTCTTGTGTCTCAATCTGGCGTATGAATACTAGATTTACGTCATTTTTCGTCTGGTATGGCCAGAAACAGATTGGTCTTGCTTAAAATGTTTATGGCCCGAATTTATATTTATTCCTTGACTATTTAAGGTGATTCGGTCTTATATCTTTGTATCTTTGTATTTCTATGTCGGACTATTTTGTGAGCTGAACTCTGGGGTGAAAGGCCTTTCTGCGCATGCGTCGATTTTGGTGTGTGGACAGAGAAGGCTGTCATGTCGTCGCTACTATGGGCTGGTCGATTAGAAAGTTTGAAGATTGATCTCTGTGATTTATTCTAGGAAGGAGATTGTTTCTCTGTATGATTGTATTATCAGAGATTCTCCTAATGTCCATTATTAATGCCTAGGAATGGTGTGCGTTATTCGCTTGTATGTGTTTTCCTAAAGCCAGGTAAAACCAAAACTTTTTTGCTGAACTTTTTTGCTAAGCCTAGATGGGAGACGTATTATCGTACATCTAGGATTGTTGATTACAGATGAAGATGACGTGTTATCTAGCAGCACTAGATCACTTGATGTAACCAGCCTTATTGATAGCAGATATGTATAGAAGCCCAATGAGGACATTTACATATGAATAACGAAGTAATTCTGCTTCATAATTTGTCATCCTGGGTGAGCGAAGCTCACGGAGGAGAGCCATTTTGGATTCCCGCCATTGTAAGCGGATCATTGTCAGAGAACAGAAAAGGTCTTATTATCTGATGATGGTACAGAGATCTACATATTATGAAAACCCCCTACTGTGGTTTAACATTGTTGCTATAAACATTGGATGAATTTACGGCTTGAGAAACTTAGCCAGGAGAAGGTTCTGTCAGTGAACCATTGTTAATGATTATGTATCCACCTTAACTGACGCGATTAGTCAGTTGAAGCATGAGACGATAGACAACCAGAATATTGAGTGCTTGCCTACTATCGTTCCATTATATTTACCACTACATGAATGTACATCTGATATTGTCACCCATTTTTCAAGTATACGATGATTTTTGTGCCAACCTGTTCAAATGACTGTAATCGTGATGTCGAAGTGTACGTCCATTATTAAATGTATGAAACGTCATCAGTGGTCTGCCTTTATTGACTTCAAGCTATGATTGAGTGAGTGACCTGTCAACCTAACAGAACTATACACCCATTCGCGTTATTTACATCTACACTCTCACTCGATGTCAACACGGTCCCTTGTCAGCGCTCCAACACTTGACGTACAAGGTGACCTAACTACTTAACACTGTGTCGGGAAGAGTTGACCATTCATAACCTTATGAAAGCAGTATCATCACAACAAAAGAACGCTTTATCAATCACAATCAATGTCATGGCACTCCACGCAAACCCACAGGTGCTCAGTCTCCCTCAGCAAATGTCGAAGGCTATGAATGCTTATTTTTCCTGTTGTGCGCTGGTTATATACATGCCAGATGCATCCTCTCATACATCCATCCATGCTGGTCTTACGTTTGATGCCAAATTCCAGCAATCTTAGCCTTGATGATTCATTGATCACAGTGTCATTCTCTAATAAGCGATCATTAATTGCCCTCAGTATCTCTCCCTTATCCATATCCAATGCACCTTCTATGGGTGCTCTTGAAGCTAGTCTGTCAGCTCTTTCATTGTTATGTACCCCTTCATGACCAGGCAGTAGATCCACACCAGTTCCTGAAGGTGCATTAGAACACAATCCGACTTCAGCAGTTATTTAGAGGTTTAAAGATGATGAAGGGGACAGGAGTAAGAAGTGGTGAAGGTGGATCTATTTTAAAAAAAAATAATATTGAAAAAAATTAGTGTGTCTTCCTAGAACAACAAAAGAAAATGGAAACTGCCTATGTTGCGACCACAAGGCCTTTATCAGGGAAAGGAAAGAAAGCGAGAACTAAGTAAGAGACATGAGAAAATAAATAAAAAGTACATCACCCGGTGTCGAAACAATCCAATATGTGCTGATATTTAGAGAAGTGAAATAGTATTTCTGAGACTTTGGTCAAAATTTTTATATAAAAAAACCAGGTATATTATTTCTGATGTATTATTAGATCTACATCAGTTTTTCTATATCTTGTTTCAAAACAGCAGATTCGGTTCTATAATCACAGTGTTACATAAAAGACTGCACTGGCTTGTTACATCCATTTCCTGAGAACAGTAGCAACTTACAAACTTATTCTAAACATGGATACTTGATACAATATCAGACAAGCGCTGCATTCCTCACAAATTCTCAGAAGAGGGAGCAGTAAATGTCATCATATATTAAAGCTTTATATACAGTCAGTAATTCATACTTACACAGGACAAAAAATGGGACCAGTTTAACACAACTGTTTATTACCCTTCAGTTTCTCATGAAGCATACGCCTTAAACATACATGCTAAGTCCTCCTGTCCTGTGCCATATAGTTCAAGGTCTTTTTTTTTTGTTGTCTTCTTTATACCCTTTTATGTCTATCTCCAGTTTCTCTTCTCCATGTATTTTTTGGTCTCCCTTTATATCTCTTACCTTGGACATTCCATAACAGGAACTACCTTGTAATGATATCAGCTGATTTTCTTAATGTGTCCTATCAAAGTCAGCATCTTCTCCTCACCTCTTGTTCCACTGTCTGGTTCTTTTCATCAGTTCTACATTAGCAATCTTGTAATATTAATATAGTACCCTTAATACGTTTGACACATCAGCAAATAATCTGACTTCAGCAGACATTTAGAGAAGTGAAGTAGCGGTTATCTCCAGAAAAGTACTGGTATTCTAAGACTTTTGACTCGTTACAAAAAATTGTTTAAAAACCAGGTATATTATTTCTGATGGTTTAGGAGACCTATATCAAATAGTTTTTCCAATCTTGTTTCAAAACAGCAGATTCAGTTTTTACGATCACGTTAAGTATTAATTAATGGACTACATTGGCTCGTTATATATATATCATTATATATATTTTCCAAGAACATTAGTAAGTTATTCACTAATTCTGAAGACTCTTTAGACTTGTGGTTTGTCTGCTGTGATCTTGCAGAATGTTTCAATATTTGAAAACAAAATTAGTGTTATGACTATGCAATACAGATACATGATACAATATCAGACAAGCGCTGCATTCTTCACAAATTGTCAGAAGAGGGAGCAGTAAATGTCATCATATATTAAAGCCTTAAGTGCAGACATTCATATTTACACAAGAAAAATGGGACAGATTTTTACACAACTGTTTATTATCCACCAGTTCCCCAAGAAGTATAGGCCTTAACGAACTTATGCCAAGTTTCCCCTGTCCTGTGCCATCCTTTCAAAAACTTCCCATGTCATTTTTATTCCTTTCATGTCTATCTCCAAGTTATCTTCTCCATGTGTTTTTTGTTCTCCCTCTATTTCTCTTTTTTTGGAAATTCCATATCAGGGACTGCCTTGTAATAATGTCAGCAGGTTTTCTTAATGTGTGTCCTATCAACGCCAGCATCTTCTCCTCACCTCTTGTTCCACTGGCGTTTGTCTGGTGCTTTCCATCAATTCCACATTAGTGATCTTGACATATCAATATACTTTTTTTTTAAACTTAAGATGCACTGGAAGATAATCCGACTTCAGATATTTAGAGAAGTTAGATTCTGGTTATCTTCAGGAAAGTATTTCTAAGAGTTTTGAGCTGGTTAAAACAATTGTTTAAAAACCAGGTATATTATTTCTGTTAGTAGATCTTTATCACAGTTTATCTAACCTTGTTTCAAAACAGCAGATTCAGTTTCTATGACCATGTTAAGTATTAATTAAAAAGACTACATTGCCTCATAATATACCTTTTCCAAGAATATTCATAACTAATTCACTAATTCTTGAGACATTGTAGACTTTCGCGGTTCGCCAGCTGCGATTTTGCAGAAAACAACAGAATCAGTTCTATGATTACAGTAAGTAATAAGTGAAATACTGCAGTGGCTTATTACATACCTTTTCCCAAATACAGTAGTAACTTAACTATAGCACGTTTCACTAGCTTTGCCCTCAAACAAATGTAATTATCTGATTAACCATCTAACGTATTAATGCCATTTTTTGCATACGATGTTATATTGGGTTAGACCCAACAAATATATACTTTATATCTGTGCATCTTGTCCAGTTCCCATAAACGGATGAAATCCTTTGATCTTTGTCGGCATACTAATTATTGTGTATCGAGAAAAGAAATTTTACCACTTCATGCACAGATTCTGTGAATTGATTAGGCATAGGCGTGTCTACTATTACAATAATGTGGCCATCACGTTTGCAACTGAATATGTGTTGAAGATGATTTCTTAAATGATCTGCATGCGAAATACTCGTGACATTGTTTGTCATTGACATTTAATGCGCTACCAAACTGGACCTTCCTTGATCTAATTATTTCAATGGGTATCATCTCTTTGCGGTTCATAAATATCATAATGGAACGTTGCTCCTCTAATGTGCTTGTAAATAACGGTAAGGTCATCTTTAAAGAAATTAAACTTCATCCGAATCATAATCAGATGTCTCTGAGAAATTGAAAATCAATCTCGGCTGAATGAAGGACAAACCATCATTCTTCCAATATTCCTGTTCCTCTTGTAACACATGGTTCTCACTTTTCTTCCAATAATCCCTGGCTATATTGGAGATGGCGGCTTTTATAAGTATTTCAACATCTTTTAATTTGAACGTTCTATTTTCTGTTGCTACCTGTTCCTTAATTTTAGCCCATACTAATTCTATTGGGTTTAAGTGAGAATGGTAAGGAGGTAATCTTAAACATCTGTGACCATGTTCATGGATTGCCTTGTCTATGTGAAATATCTTTGTATGCTGTGTCTTTTTTTACAATTCCAAGTAATTCAGGTTCATGGACATTTCGTTGAATGGAATGTTGTTTATGGTCAGCCAAATCTTTATTACATCTTTAATACTTGGTGAATTAGAAACTTTATCTTCTGGTGCCACAACGTTGTGATATGAGGCATTGTCCATTATCAAACACCACGGTCTATCCAAGGAAGGAAGTACATGATTCACAATCCAATCTTGAAATATCTTGCCATTCATCTCTGCATGGTAATCCCTATTATCTGTGGATTTTGAAACAAATATGAGTTCAGTATTATTTAGAAGCCCATGATGGCTGCTTCCTGGATGTGCAATTATCAGGCGCTGTCCTTTGCTGCTTGGTACTAGTCTCTTAGTTGTTCCATCAGATGATTGCCATTCTCGTTCATTACTGTGGTGCGCATTGATCCAAGTTTCATCTAAATACACAAAATCATAACAATCTCTTCTCATTTCTCTGACCTCGCGTAAATATTTGCTTCTCATTGCAACTATATGAGGCTTCTCACAAATAAAGTTTCTACCACCAACATATTTTCTAAAAGTGAATCCCAAACTCCTAATAGTCCTCCATAGCGTAGATTTGGAAATATCAATGTCATTATTCTTTCTTAACCAAATTTTCAATTTCCTTAAAGTCACTGCCTCATTATTGTGAAACATATTGCAAATTTCTCTGCGGATCAATTCTCTGTCAAAATTATCCACCACTCTTGGCCTAATTTTCGTGTGTAAAACACTGGAATTAGACATTTCAGATGTCGCTATCCAGCGGTGCAATGATCGTTTGCTTATTCCCAAGGCGTGAATAGTCCTCTTTTGTGGGTTTGAAATAGAATGATATAGTTTTCCTCGAGTAGCTTCATTGCAGAAATACTTAAAAATCCTATTTGTGATTTGCTGTAATGTCATAAAATGTACTCGCAGACTCATTTTTCCTTCATAACCACACAATAATTTTTGTAGACACACCTCTGATTGACAATGTGTGCGTTGCACCGGATATAAACTGTTTTATGTTCAAGAAGTGCGATTTCACGCAATTTCCCTCAAAAATCATGCCAATTGCTTGATAAACCAAAAATGTGCAAATGAGGTCGTATAATTTACTGTAGACATTTCAATATGTGTGCGTGTGATGTGTGTTGGCAAGTAGAATTTTATATTATATCGCAAAGAAACGAAAATTGAAACCAATGGCCGCATTTTAATGAAAAATTTAATTCATAGGGTCTATACCATTTCAAATTCACACACAAAATTTCACTTATATGCATTATATATTCGCTGAGATATAGCATTTTGAAGTTGGGCAAAGCTAGTGAAACGTGCTATAGTTGACTTCTACAATTCTGCTCTGATCTTGCAGAAAGTTACAATATGGGAAAACAAAATTAGTTATGTTTATGGAACATGAATAATGAATACAATATCAGACAAGCGCAGCATTCCTCACGTTTTCAGAACAGGGAGCAGTAAATGTCATCATGTGTTAAGAGCTGTATGTGCAGTCATTCATAATTACCCAGCAATGGGACCATACTCAGGGCCGGATTAAGCCAGAAGGGCCTCTATAGGCTTTATGGTGTTTTTTTTTTCACAGAGTAGGCAATAATTTTAAATTTTTTTTTCAAACCCCTTAGCACGGTGATGACTGGTGTGTTAGTTTGTTGGTATTGACTATGGTGTGTTAGTTTGTTGGCATTGATTACCTCTTTTATTAGTAATTATTTTTTATTAATGTTTTTTAGTGTAGCAAATAGTTCATGCGCCGTTATGATTTTGCCGGGGTACGTCTTTTTAGCTCGCTATGAATGTGATTGCAAAGTGCAAACATATTTTTTTTGTACATAAATCTATGCACTTTTTTACCTTATGCACTGGCCCCCAAGAGCTCCAGGCCCCTAAGCTTCAGCCTATTTAGCCTAATGGATAATCCACTCCTGACTATACTGATATAATTTTGCCTCTGAACAGGTCAACAATTTGCGATTCCACAACTGGCCTTAACTCAAGCTGTAACATTTCACTTTATCTGCCTCTCAGAGTTTCACGACATCACTTTGATAGAATGATAACAAACATAAGGCATATTCAGTATGTTACCATGTCACAAAACTGTACATGGTCAATGTAGTACAAGAACAATAGAGTACCTTTAAAAAGTTCTTCACACGTTCTGGATCATAACAGTTGCTTTCTCTGCAGATTCTTTCTACTTCTTTAATCTGGCCTGTTTTGCATGCAGCCTGAATGTACTTGAAGTGAACTTCAGGGTCTTGACTAAAGTTGACGATAGAGCCCAAGAAATAAAATAGACCTGAAAAAAAAGAGCAGGATGAAAAGTGATTTAGAATGAGGAACCACCATATAATGTCTTCTAGTGTTAGATCTCACTATTATTCACAAAAACATAATTTCCTTGAAGATTTAAACATCTTTAAGAAGTATTAAATCCTTCAAATAATTTCGTACTCTTCAAAATAGATAACAGATGTCAAAGACAATCAGTGGCCACAATCACTAATGTTTGATTTAGGTATTGCAAGACCCAAGGATAATCAGTGTCTACAATCACATATGACTGATTTAAGTATGTGCAAGACCCAAGGATAATAAGTGGCCACAATCACTTATGACTGATTTAGGTATGTGCAAGACCCAAGGATAACACTGGCTAACAAAAAAAATATTTTTTTTTCTTTCTCTAACATTTCTATGTTTTTCTGGTCCATTTTAATGCGCTGTTTTTAAATCTGCAAACCGTTTTTCTCTATCAGGTCGGGATCTCTAGAAATACGCAAGTGAAGTTTGTTAACAACGCATACAGTATTACAACATCATTCGTACAAGAAGCGTAACAGTTATGTAGGCTTGAATTTCTTTGCAGTCGACTTTCGTCGGTGAATGGCATGTGGTACATCACGATGAAGCATCCAACAATAATTGGCAAGCATGGTCACACTCCACCGTCCTTGATAACTTACTTACTTAGTCGTTCCCCTTCTACCGTGAGGTGTAGAGGTCGTCCTTGATAACATGACTCCATATTACGGCGATATCTTGATGGAATCGTTCTCCATGTTCATCACTGACTTCGCCAAGGTTGTCAGGGAAAAAGTCAAGATGTGAATCGAGCAAATGGATTTTGAAGGACATGTTACAGCCCATAATTCTGTATGCATCTATGCACTGCTTAACAATATGCACATAGTCGACAGATTTGTGATTTCCCGGAAAGTTATCGACGATCGATTTGAATGCCATCCATGCGCGAAGTTCACTACAATGTAACAAGTTCTCAAATTGTTTGTCTGCAATAACTTTCCTAATCTGAGGTTCTACAAAGACACATTCCTTTATCTTTGCATCGCTAACTTGCGGAAACTTTTCTCGAAGATAAGTGAAAGCTTTGCTCGTTTTATCTAACGCTTTTACGAAATTCTTCATGAGCCCCAACTTTATATGTAACGGTGATAAAATGATGCTGTCTTTGTTAACTAATGGCTCGTGTATTACATTTTTATGCCCGAGCTGCATACGATCCCTGATAGGCCACACCTTTCTTGCATAATGTTCCTCTCTGTTGCGGCTGTCCCATTCACATAGGAAGCAACAAAATTTAGTATACCCAGTCTGCATGCCCGTGAGAATTGCAATGACCTTTAGGTCTCCACAAATCCGCCATTGGTAGTCATTGCACTTTATTTTTGCAAAAAGTATAGCCATATTGTCATAAGTTTCTTTCATATGAACAGAGTAGGCGACTGGAATTGATGAAAATAAATTTCCGTTATGCAATAACACGGCTTTTAGACTAGTCTTGAAAGAGTCAATGAAAAGTCGCCATTCGTTGACTATGTGCTCATGACCGAGGTGCACCATTAGACCGTTTACATCGTTGCAATAGCAAATGTCATCATCCATCTCAAAGTATTGAACAATTTCTCTGTGTTTGTGACGAAATTTAGATATCGGAGTATTGATCACTAAAAGATTCCATTCTTTGAGTCGCGAACCGAGTAATTCCGCTTGTCCTTTGGTAAGAGCGACATCACGTATTAGATCTGAAAGTTCTGAATGGTTAATTAAGTGAACACCATCATTCACCGGTATATAATCCGAGTCAGAATTAGTTTCTAAAGCAGGTAAACTATCACTTTCTGATGGTTCATTCACGTCCAACGGATATTGTTCTGGTGGAACTGGGATCGGACACGTGATTGGATCATGAGGCACTGGTTTCGAAACCGATTCAATATTTGGATAAACCACAGACTTTCTAGTTTTAAAAGTGAAACCATGGATATTTGTCAAGCAGAAGTAACAATCAGTAGCGTGATTTGTCGGTTCACGCCATATTACTGGCACTCCAAAAGGCATCGACTTATGCTTCGGCGATTTTCGTAACCAACCTGCCAATGTATTTGCACAAGTCGAACAAACTGCATTTGGCTTCCAAGATTTATTTGCATCATCAACTTTCGAATCAAAATAAAGTTCATATGCTTTCTTTAGTAATGGTGTAAAGTTTTTCTGGTGAACACGATCGGTAAAATATCCGCACACGTAACAGAACAGATCAGCCGAATTTCTACAACTTCTAGAAGCCATATTTCGCTCAGAATTATTTCAAAATACAGTAACTATTTGAAAAATAGCGTAACATATGTCATGCATCTTTTAGCAGTATAAAAAGTAGAATTATTTTGCATTTTATTAATTTTTAATAAGTTATATAGTGAAAATGAAACGGAGCAAATAACGGATTCCCAAAAATATATTTATTCACAAATATCTTAACCTTAAGCACACTGCCGGCGAGACATATAGCCGAACGCAACCTATGTTCTGCGAGCTGGAGGCGATATGTCTCGCCTTGCGGCTGTCACCGTTTCTAGCATGAGGACTTGTGTACACGTGATTTTCAGCCCCGGATGTTAAGTTGTAATTTTATTTGCAAGAGAGTTAGCTTCCGTTTCCGATCTTAAAAAAGTGATGGGTGTATCCGCGTTTATTTTTTGTAAATTTTTAAAATCGAAATGAATCGGCATCAGACGCGCGGCCATTTCGCTCTAATTTTATTGGATTCTGACGCCATGCAGTGGGGATGAAATTTTTGTCTTTATAAGCGCTGAAATCGGTTCTCAGAATATGTTTGATGGCTGAGATGGAAACGAAAGTAAAATGGCCTTTCAAGTATGTATAATTTTCGGGGTTAGGATTAGGAATATCGGAAAAAAATAGGATTACGGCCGAATGTCGCGGCTGGCTAGGGAGTTTGTTGCTTTGCTACTGATGATGGGTGTAACGAAAAGATCGTCATTTGATTTGTATTGCTCTATTGGTCAAATGACTTTCATTGAGATGCAAGGGATATGGACTCTTCGTTTGTTGGTCATTTTTTTAATTTTTTTTTTTAATTTTAAAATTAAAAAAAAAAATTTTTTTTATTTTTTTCGTTTTTTTCATCTTTCCTTTCCTCTCTTCCTATCACATCTAACATGTACACAAACAAATTTTATATCATCAGATTCATCATTCATTCATTTCTATACAATCTAAAAATTAGAGCAATTGACCAAAAAACAAAAAAACTATAGAATTTACAAGTCACCCACTATAAAAATGGGGCGTTGTGAAAAAGAATGCAGTGGTTGGGCAAGTTTTCTGAATTTTTATGCAGCGTGCTAAAGGTTAAGAACCCGATGTGATAGAGATAAACAGATTTCAAATTTGAAATCAGCGCAAGAAACTGACCTAAAAACACTTATTCTTATATAAGAAAGAAAAATGTTGTTTGTCAGTGTAATCAGTGGCTACAATCACTTTTGACTGATTTAGTTATGTGTATTTAGAGTAGACCATAAGGCCACTGCCCTGGCAAAATTTAAAAATTAGAAACCTACCCACCAAACATATTATAGAATGTGTAATTCCTATATACGCACATTGGGATTCTCGCTGGTGCTGCAGAGTACGTGCACTGTGCTGAGATCCTCCTTGTGTGATCTAATGGAGGAGATCGGAGCAATGATGGAGTTGTCCGTGTGCAATGAAGATAGTCCTTAAAACCAAATAGCTATGTGCAATCATCATCAGTATTACCCTTTCACTTCCTGTGGAGCACAGGCCTTCAATTAGGTCAAGCCAACTCCACTTTCTTGTGTCATCTATTCAAGCACTTTCTGAATGACTTGCTCCAAGTGACTTGTTTATGTCATTAACTGAAGTTTTTACAGGATAGGGAAGCCTTTTTAAGCCCAGCCTTCCTTAACTGTCTCCTACGATTTGCAGTGTAGGATACAATGTTACTTTTCTTAGCCCTTCTTTTGGGCTTCAGTAACATTCAGTTGAGAGTAGTGCTGAAGTACTTATTTTAAAAAACGGAGTATTTTCAGTGAATAATTACAATTTTTTTTACACAATCATCACTATTATCATCGGTCCTAGATGCACTCCAGTACTATTTTAACACAGAATAAGAGAATAAAAACATCTAATCCAGGTGAGGTCTGAACTGTTTCTATCTCTATTTCTGCTGACAGCTACGTTTTTCTTTTTTTAAATAGTGATTGGCTGCTAGCCTAATGCCCAACAGTCCTTAGATAATGTTGAAGATGATGTGCAATACAATTGTGACCTTATTCTTTGTGTTCTCTCAAATTTATCACTATCTCAGCAACCATACACTTAAGCATTACTCTCAAGAAGCATTGTACCTTCATAACTCTTGAAGGACTCAAACAGCTCAATAAGGCTCTCTGTGGAAAGCTGCTCGTGGTATTTTGAAGCAATCTGCACACAAACTTGTAGGTTCTGGCGAATGTTTGCTGTCAGCATTGCTTTCAGACACTCCAGTGAATCATCAACAGAAAGGGTGCCAAAGTAGGTCACAAGCCACTGATGATAATAGATTTCATACAACCGTTAGTTTAAATCAATAAAATGTAAAATCAATAAGCAAGCTGTTAAACAAAATTGATTTTTAAAAAAAAAGACTACTCTTTTATTAAATCATCAGCATTAAAAACTGTTGTACCTGGATGAATGATTGACTCTGAGTTTACAAAAAAAACTGTAAGAAATGATGGAAGAAGTACCACGAGGGAAGAGAAATGACAAATTTGAATAAAACTATGACAGAATTACAACTGCTAAATAACAGGTGAAAGAAAAACAAAAGAAAGAAAACTCAGAATTTACATAGACTGATTAAAAGAGACAGCAAGGTATGTCCAGGTAAAGAACAATGCTGAATGGACAAGTGGGTAGCAGTTTTTTTTTAGTGGAAGGGTGGGGAGAGACATACATACACACACACACACACACACACACACAGGCAGACAGGCAGACAGACAGACAGACAGGAAAGAGAGGGAGGGAAAGTTAGACATAGGTAACAGTAAGTAAAATTTGTGCCAAAACATGAATGAATACTTACTTCAGGGTTCAGTAAATGTGTATGGACTACAGCTCTCTTCACATCATACAAGTCTGTGTAATGTTCTAAAGCCTGTAGACATGTAAGAATAAATTCTCAGTGTATCAAGTTTAGCACTCTCACATAAAACAAAAACTCCGCCTAAGCCGGTCCCAAGCCTGGCTGAAAAAGGAGGAGGGTGGCCTGCATGGAGGCCGTAAGGAGGCAGCCCCTCCACCATGCAAAGGCACAACTGGCCACTCACCTGTTTGTCTTAAAAACCTGATTATGCGAAACATAAGAGAGAAAACCGGACTGATTCTAAAGGCGACGAACTGGAATGGACTACGGACTACGACTTACGGAACATGGAACACAAGTATGAATGGGAAGGAAGAGGAGCTGGTGGAAGAGATGAGGAAAGCCAAATTAGAAATCCTGGCTTTAACAGAAACAAAGAAAAAAGGACAAGGAGTTATGGATCTCGATGGCGACACGCTGCTCTACAGTGGTGTACCCACATCTGAAAGAGCAAAAGGGGGCGTGGGTTGTATTGTGGACAAAAACCAAAGGGATAATATCAAGGGATGGAACTTTGTCTCAGAACGCATTATCGTCCTAAAACTAAAAGAAGGAGAAACCATAGTCAACCTTGTCATAGTGCATGGGCCAAATGAAGATGAGCGAGCAGAGGCCAAGGAGGAATTCTTCGAGCTGCTTCAAGGGACATTGGACGACTGCCTAGATGAAATTATCATGCTCGGTGTGATGCAGTACTGTGGTTTTATTTTTCCACAGGCCCATTCTCTTTCTATCTGTAATTTTGTCTTGTAACTACTTGAGTTTGGTCTTTTTCTGTAGGTAATGTAATTTCGGTTTTTTTCCAAATAGAGATTACTGTAGGTTAAGTACAGATTTGCACCAGTTCTTTTCTCTAAGTAATTGCGTTCACGTAGGCATTTTCTTTGTTACAGTAATCGCGGTCATTTTATTGTAATTTCTAGGCACGTAGTTATTAGAGGGCTGAGCATTATCTCCCGACGAGTAGGAGATAATTCCGTACTCCCTAACACTCTATGTTTAAACGGGGGATGGGGGTTAGTAAGCACTACCCAGTTACGTTGAACTTACACTTAGAACGAATCCAAGTCGATTCTGCTCATGCGGGCCAAGTAACATGACGCAATTCGTTGCACGTGGCTTCAACACATAGGTCATCGGGTTACGCTACTTGCTAAAAATAGAGCATTAGCATGGGATATTTTTAGATTTTGCCGAAAGATGATTGGTTTAAGAGTGAAGCGATGCTATGACGTATGGCTAGGGTTCTGGCATGGGATGTAGTGAATAAATAGCAGAGGCACTCTAGAAGGGTTCTCTTCTGTCTCCAGAAATTCAGCCGTGTAACAAAGCAAATCTTGCTCTTAAGTAGGAAATTCGAATATTGGTATCATCATCATCATAACCCTCCACTCCTAAAGGAGCATAGGCCTTCAACAAACACATGCCAAGTCCTCCTGTCACGTGCCATGATCTCAAGTTCTTTCCACGTTCTCCTCATCATTTTCACCTCTGTTTCCAGCTCTCTTCTCCATGTGCTTCCTGGTCTACCTCTGCCTCTCTTGCCCTGGGGGTTCCAGAACAAGGACTGCCTTGTAATGCTATCAACAGGCTTCCTCAGTGTGTGTCCTATCCATCGCCATCATCTTCTTCTCATCTCTTGTTCTACTGGCACTTGTCTAGTTCTTGTCATCAGTTCCACGTTGGTAACCATGTCATACCATTTTAATCCCTCTATTCTACGCAAGCACCCATTTATGAAAGTCTGTAGCTTTTTGGCTGTTGTCTTTGTTGTTCTCCATGTCTCAGAGCCATACGATAGGACTGACTTCACATTTGAGTTGAAGATTCTTATTTTCGTGTTGGATCCGATTTCTCTTGATCTCCATATATTTCCCAATGCAATGAAAGCTCCTCTTGCCTTTTGTATTCTTATTTTGATATCGCTGTCTGTCCCTCCAACTTTGTCTTTAGTACTGCCAAGATATGTGTACGATTCTACATCTTGTATTGGTGTTTCTTCAAGTTCAACCCTGTTATCATTACCTGCATTTATTCTCATTATTTTTGTCTTTTCCCTGTGTATTTTCAGACCCAATTGCTCTGACCTCTCATCAAGTGTTTTCAATTTGTCCTGCATCTGATTACAGTTATGGGACAGAAGAGCCAAGTCATCAGCATAATCCAGATCATCCAACTGCTTAGTCCGAGTCCACTGGATTCCATTTCTGTTGTGTGTTGTCGATGATCTCATAACCCAATCTATTGCTAGTAAGAAAAGAAATGGAGACAAGAGGTATCCCTGTCGCACTCCTGTTCTTATCCCAAACGGTTCTGTAAGCTGTCCTTCGTGAAGAACTCTGCATGTCATGTCTTCATATGTTTTCTTTATTAAATTAATTATCTTCAGGGGAATTCCATAATGCCTCATCAATTTCCAATTGATATTGGTATGTTCATAGTTAATTTAGCGTAGGACTTAGAATTAGTTTCTTAATAGAATATTAGCCATTTAGTTAAGTAACTTTTATAAAAACGAAAGTGCCATCAATTACTATCTTAGAGATATAATATAAAGGCTATTCTAGGAAAAGCTAGTTCGTTCTTTGATTTGATGTGGTAGCTTTTGAGATAGTATCTGGGTGAATATAGCATTTAGACACGTGGGCGCTTGGTCATAGGAAATTAATAGTCCCTTATCTTTGAGTTATAATGTTTGCAGCGTAAAGGCGCTTGCGAAATTAATTATATAAAGTTTAGTCAGTAGGCTATAGCCTAATGTAATTGTGAGGCCCAATATAGGTAACCTCCGGGTTGATTATAATATTTGCAGTGAGAATATGCTAATGTAATTGTGCACTTTAATTAATTGTATAAGGTTAAATCAATAATGTAATTATGAGGTCTGATGTATGTAACCTCGTTGTGATTATTGAGGACTGGTAGCGTGGATACGTGAGTGTAAGTTGTGTGTTTTGCTAGCGGGCTATTTTTGATAATGTAGTGGGATGAGAAGGGGAGTGAGAGGTGTATTTATTTTCTGAGATGGGATTTCATTATTCCTAGAGATATATATCTATATATATTATATTGTTGTGTAATTAATTTTACTGAGTTGGTGTAGGAAGATGGTGTATACAATTGTGTAAGCGAGGAGACAATCACAGGTCAGTATAGAAAGTAGACCTTAGTATTTGGTACAGAGGCGTTCTCTCAGTGTACGTATTCAGTGTATGTAATGTTGTGACGGCTGACAGACCAGAGATCTAGGTCAGCCTGTGTTGGGCATCTGGGTTTACATAACAGACAGGGAGTGTATGGGAGAGTGACCTGTAGTTTGGAAATAATTGTTATCGCTGGTGCGTAAAGGTGTGTAAGGGATAGACGGGAGATTTATTTATGGGAGTTATGTGTTAAGATGAGTATTTCTTTGACGTGTTGTGTATTTGTTGTTATTCTTTTTCGTTTACAGCTAATTTCGTTACACCCATCATCAGTAGCAAAGCAACAAACGCCCTCGTCAGCAGTGACATTCGGCCGTAACCCTAAACCTTTCCGATATACCTAATCCTAACCCCTAAATTTATACATACTAGCAATGCCATTCTACTTTCGTTTCCATCTCTGCCATCACCCATATTCTGAGAACCGATATCAGCGCTTATAAAGACAAAGATCTCCTTGTCATTGCATCGGAGTCAGAATCCAATAAAATTAGAGCGAAAATGGCCGCGTGTTCGATGCTGACTCATTTCGCCGATTCATAAACGCGAATACACCCATTACTAAAAAATGATCGGAAACGGAAGCTAACTCTCTCGCAAATAACATTAAAACTTAACATCCGGGGGTGAGATCATGTGTACACAAATCCTAATGCTAGAAACCGACGATATCCGAAAGGGGACTCAAGTCGACTGCAGCTGGGAGAACATAGGTTTCTGCGGTTGACTTATGTCGACCGCAGCATGGTAAAGGCTAAGGGCCCTACGGGCAGCTTGGTGCAACAAGACCATATCAAAGGATTGGGAGATTGCCATAATATTACCGATTTTTAAAAAGGGTGACAACAGACAATGTGGAAACCATAGAGGCATATCCCTTCTCGGTGTCCCTGGTAAAATCTACTCTAGAATCCTGGAGCACAGACTCAGATGCCTAGCTGAGCCACAAATGGATGAGGACCAGTGTGGCTTCCGAGCAAATCGAAGTACTCAAGACCTAATCTTCACACTCAGACAGTTGAGTAAAAAGGCTCTTGAGTATAAGAGTGAGATCCATCTTTGCTTCTTAGATCTGGAAAAGGCATTTGACAAGGTCCCCTGGAACAAACTCTGGGACTGTTTGGCAAGGAAGAACATTCCATCACCTCTGATTCATGCTATACAGAGCTTCTACAAGTCTTGCAGAAATTATGTGAGGATGGCAAACCATAAGTCAGAAGAATTCAGGACCACCAGTGGTTTAAGACAAAGTGATATCCTGTCACCTTATCTTTTCAAACTCCTCATGGATGTTGTCATCAAGGCATGTAAGGAGAGGACAGGAAAGTATTCAGTGGGGTACTGGAAGAATAGTCAGGTCTGTATTTCAGAGCTGGTATTTGCTGATGATGTTGCCCTGATTGCTAAATCAGAGGCACATCTTCAATCCAACCTGCAAGTCTGGAAGGAAGAGTTGGAGAAGAGAGGGATGATCATAAGCAGCTCGAAAACAAAAACCATGGTGATATCATGAGAGGAAAGAAGACATCAAATTAAGCTGGGAGAACAGGTCCTGGAGCAGGTCAACCACTGTAAATACCTTGGAGCTGTCATAGACCAGAAGGGATGCATCAAAGAAGAGTTGGCTACCCGAAGAGTAGCAGCTTGGAGACTTTTTCAAGCCATAAATCGAGGATTCCTCAGCAAAAGAGAAGTTGGTAAGAAGACAAAGACGGCTGTAAACCACTTCACCTATGTCCCAGTATTGACGTATGGATGCGAGTCATGGGCAATGACTACAACCCACAAAAGCCAGATCCAAACCTCAGAAAGAGGTATCTGAGGAAGTTGGTTGAAGTAACAAGAAGAGACATGGTCCGCAACCAAGACGATACATCAAGCCCTAAAAACCCAACCCCTGCAGACCCAAGTAGAACAGTCCCAACTGAGATGGTTTGGCCATGCCTGCAAAATGGGAGATCGTCTACCACGACAAGCATGGGAAACTAAGAGCAAGGGATCCAGACCTCTAGGATGACCCAAAGTCCGCTGGGAGGACAACATTAGACAATCTTTGAAGGACCGAGGACTAGAATGGAACCAAGCCAGGAAAAAGATAGTCGATAGAATAGTTTGGCACTCTCGTTTACAAACCTTTACACCTCACGGTAGAAGAGGAACGAATAAGTAAGTAAGTACATAAAACAAAACAATTTTATAATCATTTTTAAAAGAAGATTATCTCTGATAGTTTTTATTTGTTGTGTTTCTTTTTTACTTCATTTTAATACAATGCTTGCCTTGTTTTTGCTGTTCTCCACATTTCTGAGCTAAACAATACGACTAAATTTCTTCTGATTACCTCCCTATGAAGACACAAGCCTTGTACCGCTCCATCATCCAATCCCTCTCTATAAACCAGCTAAACCTAGACAATTTGATATTCTACACACACCACTTGTATCCAGTTTTACCACAGTCCACCTCATAGTCTTCATTCATTACACCCCTGCTCTCTGTGGAGCAGACTTTCCACATATTGACATCCAGCTTTCTGGTCCTGTGCCATCTGTTCACGGTCTTTCCAAGACTTCTTTATCCTTTTTGTGTCTATCTCAAAATTCTCTTTTCAAATGCTATTATGTCTCTCATATTAACCGTCATGGACAGCCAAAAAGAGTAATGAGGATGTCCTGAAAGAGGTCAATGCGGAAAGGATAATTATTTCACAAATTAGAAAGAAGCGATCCACTTTTTTTGGGCATGTTTTGGGAAGAAGAAAGCTGAAATATATCATAACAACAGGTAAAGTTGAAGGAAAATGAGATAGGGGAAGACAAAGAGAGCTAATACTGGACAGTTCGACATCGTGGCATGGAAAGAAGTCAACAACAGAATTGATAGATTGCACTGGAGACAGGAAGTTGTAAAGAGACATGATCTCCTATGCCACTAGGCATGGTACTTGAAGAAGATATTTACTGTGTCTTTTCTTAAATGCATCATTTATTCTGTGCAACTGTGCTGGTAGTAATTTAACGCTTTCATTTCCCCTCACTTTTTAATGAACCTTGATCCACACGTCTCATTTTCACACTTCATATCACACACCTCCCAAAACATACATACACCTTGTTAATTAGCTTAATTACAAAGTGATGTGAATGAGGGGTTCCAGGGTAAATGAGAAACGGTTGCTGTAGCGACTGACCTAGAGGATGATAACAGTGTGAACTTTGAAACATTATTGAACTGTGTAATGGCTTGCAGTGTTAACCCTTGGCTAACAAGATGGATAGCAGCTGCTTAACTGAAAGATCAGTTGCATTTCGCTTGGGAACATGGACATCAGAACCAATGCATCTGTCCTGGACTACACAGGGGTCCTCCACTATCACTGGTGCTGTTTAACACCTACACAGCAAAAATAGCCACCATTCAGCCAACTGGGATGGGATGAACATTGACTTTTGCAGAAGACACACTTGTTTACAGGACTGGCTCTGACCAACAGGAAATGGCCAATAGAATGCACAAGACACAACATGAGGTGTTTAAATGTTGTGAGGAAACTGGCTTCAAAGTCAATTCCAACAAGGCCTGCGTAATAAGGTGCTCCTTAAACAACTCCATAGTGAAAACACACCTTCCAGATATTACTCTCAATGGGCAGAAAATTGAAAGACAAGACAAGCTGAAGTACATTGGAGTAACATTTGATCACTGGCTATCATACAAGCACCATGTTGATCACATCATGCAGAAGAGGTCTGGCAGCCCTAAAACCAATGGCCGCAGCGCACCTGCAGCAGAAATTACTATTTCTCCTGTATCATCAGCTAGTCATATCGGTAATCGAGGTTGGACTGGGATTACTCATGCTGTCAATAACACAATGTGAACAACTGGAACACAATCAAAATGAAGGGATGCATACAGTCTTGGGCTGTACGCGATATCCCCATTGTGATGATGCTGCACATGTTTGGATTGCTGTCATGAGTAAGTCAGAACTGGACAAACTACCAGCAAGTCATCATCAGCCTTGGTAGAGAACTTGGGCAATGGGAGGGCAGAGCTGGAAATTGATCAGCTGAAAAATGATCATGCTAAAGATGATGATGCCACCGTGTACACTTGATGGGTCTGTAATACGTAGTGAGAAATCTCTGGATGGGGGCTTCTCTGCTAGAGTAAAGGGCAGAATCGTTACTGAACATAGTGGGCTTACATGATAACAACCTCAAGCATTAAAATGGAGGTAGAGGCAGGTACTGCAGACGTAAGGTACTGTCTGAAACTTCATTTGCAAGGGCAGTTACTGTATCAGACTCACAATCCATGCGTCGGAAAGTCCAAAGTGGATGGCTCCAGCATGAATGGAAAACCTCTACAGAAGCCTTGAATCTTCAGGTACTGGTGTGGATCTACCATCCTGGTCATGCAGTGGTCCGCGGCATTGAAAGAGCTGACCGACTAGCTTCAACAGCACCCACAGACAGTGCATCGGATATGGATAAGAGAGAGATACTGAGGGCAATTAACGATCGCCTATTAGAGAATGCCGACCACATCACCCCTCGTGTGCCGACGGTCAAGATAATATGGGCCTAACACCATATTCCCAATATGCCTCAATGGGCGTGTAACGGGCTCCTTTACCTTTACCTTATTAGAGAATGACACTGCAATCGATGAATCATCAATGCTAAGATTACTGGAATTCGGCATCAAACGTAAGACCAGCAGAGATGGACGTAAAACAGGAAGCACCCGGCATGTATACAACCAGCATGCAACAGGAACAATTAGCATTTGCTCTTCGCCATTTGCTAAAGGAGACTAAGCACCTATGGGTTTGCCTGGAGTGCAATGACATCGACTCTGATCAACAAAAACAAAGTAATCATTAAATACTCAGACCTACCCTCTGAAGCAGGCCAGCTTTCTCGCAGAGTTGTGCAATGTGTGCTCGGTCATAGTGCGTGAACATCTGATTTCCTAATATGGCATCAGCTACCTTTGGACACAAAAGCACACATTATACACAATAAGCACATAAACACTTAACTGCATCTCTTAAGTCTATACTTATCATAATAATAATACAATATAAGGATATTTTGTTAATCGTAATTAATAACTATAAGGATGTTTAATCTGAAACCACACAGAAACAGCATATATTATACTTTAAACAAATAACTGAGCCAGTGTTTAAAGCCAAATATTTTCTATGAAAATGCTGTGGTATTTCACAATGATTTGTACAAATTTTTTTTTTCAGCTGCTGAAGCTGACTGAAATTTCAAATATTAATCTTTATGATCTTCTGTAGTGCTCATAACTTCAGTTCTTTGCAATTTATTCAGTTCACTTACATTCCTCCCTGTCCCCTGTGGTAACTCTAATTTACCATCTTTAGTTCTTCCCTCACTGTACATCAATCTACTTCTTGACCTTTTCTTACCGTTTGAATTCCATTCATTCAATTTGTCCAAACAATCTCAGATGTTCAATCTTTGTTGGATTAGTTCCTTCTTTATTCCCACTTTGCTGGCATCAGTACCATTTGTTTTTGTGTCCCTATGTTATTCAGTGTTCATAATACTGTAGCTGCACATTTAATTTAGTTCTGCTCCAGAATATCATGCTGTAAAGGACGTGAGTAAGATCAATGTTGCATCTGTTACTACTTTAACACCATCCAAAGTCATTTTTTTTTTTTGGCACTTTCTTCGGAGGCTTCTGAAGTAGCTTAGCACCTTAATCTTCACATTTGCAGGTCATAATTTCAGTGGTTTCCATATCTGGGTTTTCACTTACTGATCTCTTCACTTTTATAAAATACATGTTTATCGTGCAGTGAACCTGTACAGTGGAGTTCCACTTTACATTGAAATAGGAAGTTAATCATTTTTATCGGTCTCTTTGGTTTCATTGTCGTATTTTGTCAAAACTAATTCTGTCAGCAACTTTTTTTTTTTTTTACTATGGCAAAAGTTTAAACCAGTAACCAAACCGTTAATACAAAAACTGGATCCAGTTAAGAAAGAATTATATTTTTTACCTAGTTAATAAAAAGGAAATATTAAAAGACCTATTTAATTCACACCACTTTTACCTGAGGTGCTGATAAAAGGTTCATTTCCAGCAAGCGTGTCTGTAAAGGACCCTCAGAAGGTCTGTTGTTCTTCAGAGCATCCAGAAGGAAAGATGTGCACTGCTGAATCAGGTTGAACTCCATGAACACATCCACAATCTGAAACAACACCAATCCAGACAATGAAAAGGCAGACTCTTCTTTTCTTCTATCTAGTAAAGAAACAACAAATTTCCCCTACCTCACTTAGACTTGTGTAAGCCAGCCTAGTTCACTGTAGATCAGCCAGCCTAGTTCACTGTACGTCAGTAGAACTGCTACTTGTTCTCAGCAAAAAGTTCTCCTTCATGTTTCTCTTCCTTTCCTCCTGTTCTTACAAGACTCAGTTTCAAAAGGATGTGAGGGGATTCATTTGTATGTAATCTTAATGCATCCCTTCAACACTTCCTTTCTTTGTATTGGCCAAAGTTAAAACCACATGTTAAGTGCTTTTTAGTTCCTGTTGAATTCAAGTAATTCTTATCAGACAAAACAGGAGCCGCGCTAGCGTAGTGGTTACAGCACCGCTCTGGCGACCGGGTGATTCAGGATCAAACCCGGGCAACAGCATTTGAGGATTTTTCGTCGACCGGGATTTGGACTGGAATAACTCGAGACCTGGCGAGGACATTTGAAGGAGTGTCGTCGACCAGGGACTGGTGGCTCCTGAGCCGACCCAGCTCTAATGGGTACCTCCGAAAACGGCGAGTATCTGCCTGAATGGCAAGGAACACTTGTCTCTGTACAAGAAAATAGGATACTCACGTAAAAATCAATGTCAGGTTAGACATTAAAAATAACCTGAGATTTTGCTTCGAGTATTAGCGGGCGTACAAAAAAAAAAAAAAATCAGACAAAACTATGGAGACTTGCAGAAAGTCAGAAAGATGACATTACTGGAACCCAGTAACTTTGCCACAAGAGGCTAGCTCTGTAATCAGATACTTGTTCTAATGTTAAAAAAAAAAAAAAAAAAAAGTTCAAGGACAATTAAAAATAGAAGATACTGGACAATACTGTATGGAAAAAATCAACAGAACTGAAAAACAGTGATTCTTCTCAAGCAAGGGGACCACCACTGTAGTACATTCCCTTATATGAAGCCAGTGGCAAAGTACTTTATGTGCTTTTACAGCGAAGCAATTCTATCTGCTACATTCACATTACAACACTACTTTAGTTGCCTATTGTGACATGTTTTGTTCTGGCGATTAGACAAAATAAAAAAACACTATCGACTTGAGAATGTGGACAAACAAAAAAAATACCTGATTCAAGTCGGCCAAGGGTTCATTATCCTGAACCAGCATCTGAGCAAATTGTAAACCCTGCTCTGGATTAATGCGCATCAAGTTGCGCAACAAGAAAATGTAGTCTGGAGTAAAGTCAACTTTCTTGGAGTACAGAATAATCTTGTTAAACTGGCCTGTCTCAGCAAAACACTGGATGACCTGGAATGAATTTAAAAATACTAGGCTAAATGAAAATGATGGTAACTGTTGAAAAGTCAGGTTAAGATTTCCTTTCACTCATGCAATTATCAGTAATTTTGATGCAATGAAGAGGGAAAGAGAAGAGCGAGACATGTTTTAAAAAAAAAAAAATTTATGTGCAAGATTTCTTGCCATGGCAAGTATTCAAAAAAAATTTTTTTTTTTTAAATTTTACTATGTCCATCTATCCATTTTTTCCTCAAGTGCCTTTCCTGCCCCGAAGTCAGGTCCTTTTCTGGTGAAAGCTGGTTGCTGAATTTTATTTTAACAAGGTGTCCAACAAATGTTATTGTCTGTCTTATGATGTAGGCTAGTTCCCGCTAATTTTCTGACTGATTATTTCTCATCCTATCTCTCATTCTTCTTCTTTGATCCTTAGCCGCAGACTGTCAAAGCAGTCAATGGCCATCTGGCGTCTTGTAGGGCAGTAACAAACTGCTTCCACTTTGTTCAGTTGGCGGCCATCCTTCGTACAGTGCCCCAGCTCTGATTTATTCTTTGCATCTCGGCCTCCACAGTTCTCTGTCAAGTTGTTTTTGATCAGCCTCTCAATTTCCTTCGGGGGTCCATAGCATAGCTGTTCTTGTGATGGCATCGGGGTCTCTTCCGAGGACGTGGCCAACCCAACTCCAGCGTCTGCCAGCTATGATGGTGTGAATGTCCTCTTGGTTACCCACGAGTAAGTAGTTCATGGTTAGTGATAGTATTCGGCCAAAAGATTAGGAGAATCTTTCTTAGGCAGGTTATGTGGAAAGGACAGTTTCGAACAATATAGTTCTATCTGTGCACCGTAGAGAAGCACAGAAAGTACACAGCTCTCATCTTAATTTGGTGTTTGTGCTGTACTGGGAAGACTTCCAGATGTTGTTGAGACTAGCAAAGGCTGTTCTCGCTTTATTCATTCTGTTCTTGATGTCTTTGCTTGTTCTGCCGTCTGGTGTTACTATGCATCCTAGGTATGTAAATGTGCCTATCTCTATGCTGACATTTAAAGCTCTTCTTTAGACACTCATCTCAGATTATGCGTTCTTCCTCTCATGTTTTTACTAATGAAAATGTTTGGTCAATGAGACACACACACACACACACAATGCACAAGTTTGCATGGAATTATTAAAAAGAACCTTACAAACTGACACATACCAGTGAAACGAAAGGTTAGGAAAAGATGTTGGTACTGGATAGGACGCACACTGAAGAAACTAGCTGAAAATATTACAAGGCAGTCTATTCAAGAATCTCAAAGGGAAAATAAATATAGGGAGCCCCAAAAACACACAGAGAAGGAAACTGGTTACAGACTTTTAAAAAAATATAGAGAAGATATGGAATCAACCTGAATGGACGGCTCCGGAAAGAACAGCTTGCCATGAACAGACTGATGGTTTATGTTCTGCTGGAGCAAAAAGGTAATGAATGAAATGAAGCAATCATAAGGGAAATTTTAAATGAAGTGTAGAAGAAAACATTCAGTCACCCGATGAAGGTCAAGAGTAAGAAAAGACCACAAGCATATGAAGACATATGGAAACAATATTCAGGAACAGCAGAAGTAGCATATCTTAGTGAGTTACCTCTCCTCTAGAAATTTTTTTTTAAAACTGTGTAATAACAGCATACCTTCTGGGGCACATTAGCTCTCAGGTACACAGACAAAGCCAAGGTAGGATCTGCAGTTTTCACAATGTCACCTAGCTCCTCGCTGCATTCCAACTGTATTTTTTTTCAACAGACGAGAAATAAAAAAAAAAGCAAGATCAAACAACAGTAGATTAAAGCATCATAGTTAAATAAAACTAAGTGAAAGTGAGCTGCTGGTGATTGTATTTTTATTACAACAAACTAAAAGAAATACTGAACAACATTTTTACTGTTACACTATGAAAGAAATATACAATACTTTTACCACTGCAAACAGAAAGCTATATAATGTTGCTTTAACATTTCTTCATATCTCTTAACGGTACTTTACTGAAATATACATTCTCTATTTTTCTTCCCCTCTTAATAATCAAATTCAATCCTATGCCAACCATTTCTTTTCTTCATAAAATTCTTAAATTCACCCCATCATGTGTTTTAAATAGATTTTCTTCATCCATTCTTCTAGTTTCCACTCATCCCAACACAATGTTCTTGCCAGCTCATCCTGTTTTGTGTGTTGTCTAACAAAGGCTGCTGAGCTTGTCACCCTTTCACATTCAATGCTTACTTACTTAGTCGTTCCTCTTCTACCTGGGGTATAGAAGTTTGCCAGAGTGAGCGCCATACTATCCTATCAGCCGTCTTCCTCCTGGCCAGGTTCCAATCTAGTCCTTGAGAGATTGTATGTTGTCCTTCCAGCGGACACTGGGTTGGCCTGGAGGTCTGGATCCCCGGCTCTTAGTTTCACATATCTGTCATGGTAGCCGATCTTCCCCCATTCTGCAGACATGGCCAATCCATTGTAGTTGGGACTGTTCTACTTGAGTTAGATGCCAAGTTGAAGAATCTGCATGTTACGTAGCTGTTGGGTGGTGCCGCATAGAATGTCTGTTATTGTTGGGGAGCCCAGAAATAGATTTTGTTGTTGTTTGCTACAAAGTTTTCATTATGGCATAAATACATGGATCCAACCAAAGCATGCACGAATTTACATACCAGAGACAAATCAAAACACAAATGAATTTCTGTTCATTTACTTTTTCTTCCTTAAGCCACTTTTCCACTAACTGCTTTCTACCCTGCTGTAGCACAGGACGGCACAGCTCCAATGACTCGTACTTGTTCAGTTGCCCTTTGTCCAAAAGAATACCAAAGTACTGGAGCAGTGGTGAAGTAGTGCCCTGCACCGTGGGCACCTGCTGGAAACGTTGAATAGTCTGTGGTGTCCTCAAAATGCCCTAAACAGAAGCAAAAAAGGATTAAATATGTTCAAATGCTTTTAAGGCACAGTAAAATAAAACCGATTAAATAACAATGCAATTATATAGTAACTACTTAAACAATATGCCATTTAAATTTCATTGTACAAAAATATTTACTACCTAACATCTTAAAATTAGTAACATAACAAACTTACCTTTGGGGCACTAGCTGCCACTTTAGCAGCTTCCTGGTAATTACCAGCCTGGAAGAGGTTGTTGAATTTGGTTACAAAGAGGTCCTCAGCCCCAGGCAGATTACATCTGGAAGATATTTTCAGAGCCAGGTCTGGGTTCTGAAGCTGGCTGTTAATGTATTGAACAATGTTCTCCTCTTCCACACTAACAGACAGTACCTGTGATTGGTCGTGAAACAACACAGATCTCATGACACACATTAATACAAAACCTGGTTTAAAGAGAACATGCGAATGGTTGACAAATACTAGGATGATATGAATGAACAAACAAATTAACAATTTTTTTTTTTAATGAGTTGAGAATGGGGGCGGATGCCGACCTAACATCTTGACCCAAGTCTAAACTTTTATACAGCATCCCATAATTCACACATGCAGTCAAACTGTAAACAATTAATTTGTGCATTTCAATATGCATCAGCAATATGAAAGATATGAATATATTTTTGAACATATTCACACATTCTGAAAAATTACTTTTTTTTACTTCTAAGGTTGTGGTGCGTTTTACAAAGGTATCTCCACATTCTCACACACATCTCAGGGTTGTAAACAAACTAACTTCTTAAACAGTTCTTGTATAGTACAATAATATACTGGTACAGTCTTACATAAACAATATCACAAAATAATACTGAAAATGACAGAAATAATGTCTACAGAATAGAAAGCATTTCTGCCTTCAACAAAAGAGAGAGGAAACGAAAAGTTGACATATAAATGAGATGTGTACCGGTAAAGGCTGCTATTATGGAGGTAGATAGCCTGTTAGGTGTTTGAAAAATGCTTTGATGAAACAGTTGAAGGCGGTAAAGACACAAAACAAATTTCTTCGTAGAGTAATTGCCCCGTGCAGGTCCCAGAAGGGTGGCGGGGAAGTGTCTATGAGACAAAGAAAGACTATACTGCTCCCTCAGCCATATCGTACAAGGTGACTAATGAGGCTACACACGGGGGCCGGCAATATTATCTTGTAAAACAAGTTGCTACAAAAAGCACTGCTGCAAGTGCATGTGGATGCTTTATGCAGGCTTCATGCAAGGGGACCAACTGTAATGTTGGCTCCATGCGCTTAAGCAAAAAGGAAAATGATAATAATGATGATATACAATAAATATATTTCAGGTTTTAATTTGTAAGCCGTGCGTAACATTTTTATTTAAAAAAAGACTTCAAACTATTTGCACGCTTTTAACCCAAAACAAAAAACAAACAAATAACTTCTTTGATCCTTAGCCCCTGACTGACGAAGCAGTCAGTGGCCATCACGCCTAGTGGCCTCTTGTAGGACAGCAACAGACTGTCCTCATTTTGCTCAGTCGGTGGCCATCCTTCTTGCCATGCCCCCAACTCTGGTTCATGCTTTATATCTCAGCCTCCACTGTTCTACAGGTTGTCTTTGGCCTGCATCTTTTTTGCCGTCCTTCTGGGGTCCATATCTCAGTTCTGGTGATGGTGTCGGGGTCCCTAAACTATCACACAGTAAATCTTCTTCTTCTTCTTCCTCACTCGTTCTGAAAAGGACGGTGGTTGCGTTGTGTCTGTTTACGCCTAAGCTGTGATATCTGCACCTTTCGGTCAACACATCCGACTTCTGCACGGCATTTTTTGGGACCGGGTTTGCCTTCCCTCTTCGATCCGTACTCACTCAGCCAGACTGCACTGCTGCAGACTGTTTCCAGGACCACCCCGTGGAGATGGAGTACGGTCTTGACCAGCTCTGGTTCGCTGATCCTGATGCAAGCAGTCAAGCTATGGGTCGCTGACTGCATTCTCTATTGCTGCATCTTTGGGTCCCACACAGTAAATATATTTCATTTAAAAGCTGACCTGTAAACCAACCACAACACTTACCTGGCCCTTCCTATTAACACCAATGATGCCATCTGTAGCCTCATGAGGAGCAGTAACAAAAATGGTGTCAGCACTAATCCTGTTCATGTAGATGCAAGTCCCTGTCTCAATGTCATACAGGTGAATGTAGCCATACTTGGTCACCAGGAACACAACACCATGCTTATTGCTGGTCTGCATAATGAAATACCAGCACACAGATAAGACTGCATATATATCAGGACTGCATTTTCACTTCAAAAAAAAAAATATATATATATACTGTGTATAATATTACTTGACGAAGAGAAACCAAGAAAGATCTGAGAATTGAGGCTCGCTTGGTGGGTCACAGAAAATAAATCCAGCTGTTGTTGCTGTTTAACTAAGGCTTGTTAGCTCAGCGCTCATGAACAAAGTAAAACTGAAGAATTTGCTTGTGTTCTGTAGCCGTTGGGTGTTACTTTATAGTGTGTTTGTGATTGTCAAGAGGCCAGACAATTGCATTCTTCTTTCTGTGGTAGTCCTTGGCAAGTGAGCAGTCCATGCTGTACTGTCTCGTTTGGATGGATACAGCTGCAGCTACTAGGCACATGGGATGGCTTTAATTTGTTTCAGTGCTTGTAGAGTCTAATGTGTTCAGTTCTTAGTTGGAAGATTTTACCCTGCTCCATATATCACAGCTCATTATGTTGCCATTTTTTGGCTGACTAGGTGATATCTGTATACATGGCCTGTCCAGTAAACCTTTTTGCCCATCGGTTGAGCCATTCCTTTTTTAAACTGTTTTGGAGTATTGGTTTCGCTGTCTGCATGTTGGCTGCAGTGTTTGGTTGAGCCATGTTTGCTCCTAATTTTGCTACTCTGTCTGCTTGTTCTTTGTTCTTATGTCCTGTTACCACTGGAGAGTGACTGATGTTGTATAATGTTAGCAGACTGTTAATCGTTTCAGCCAGCTGTATTTTTTTTTTTTTGGTTTTCAGTTAAACATTATTTCCTGGGCACTTCAGCTCACTTGTTTTTCTTCAGAACTGGATGCTTTAAGTCTCCATGATAATAAATAGGAACCGAAGTCTCCAGTTATTAATGTCTTCTGGTATGTGTGTGGTGCCTTGGATGTTTCCTGCAGATGTTCAAGGGAATAAACATAAATGGTGTATTACTTTTTTTAACTTGAACCAGCAGATAACCTGTTCCATACCAATGTTTCCACTACTGGAAGTGTTTCATACTTCTCCTGGAATGTCGGTTGTTGTGAGTGTAGCAAGTCCTCAGCACTCCTTGCATTCACACTAGCACTGAGTTTATCCAATAATATTAATGATTTCTCTGGGTGGGATGATTTCCTAAAGAAGTGCAATAGGGATCTAGTTATCACTGAAGGTTTTGAGCAGTACTTAGTCCATACAAACTTGATTTGTGGTATTTTCACATTCCCAGAAGAAGACTGAACGATATGTGAATATAATACGCTTCTGGCCTGTGCATGCCACAATAATCCAAGGCCGTTAAAGAACACTAATTAACTGACTTACAATGAGGTACGGTTTATTGCATTAACCATACAATTACATAAGCAGGTGTTCATATGTAAGGTTCACTGAATTATGATTGCACCTCACTTGACCATGATTTAACTGAAATCCCTTCATAACACATTACAATTCTGAAAATTAACACCATGTATCACATCATCATCTTCTTCTTTGATCCTTAGCCGCCGACCGTCAAAGCAGTCAGTGGCCATCACGCCTGGTGGCATCTTGTAGGGCAACAACAAATTGATTCCACTTTGCTCGGTTGGTGGCCATCCTTCGTACAGTGTCCCAACTCTGGTTCATTCTTTGCATCTCAGCTGCCACAGTCCTCTGCCAAGTTGTTTTTTGTCGGCCTCTCTTTTGTTTTCCTTCAGGGATCCACAGCACAGCTGCTCCCGTGATGGCACCGGGATCTCCCCCGAGGACACGGCCAACCCAGCTCCAGCATCTGTCAGCTACGATGGTGTTGCATGTCCTCTTGCTTGCTCCGAGTAAGCAGATCTTGGCTGGCGATGACATTCGGCCAAAAGATTCGGAGTTTTCCTAGGCATGTTGTGTGAAAAGAGGACAATTTCGACATTTCTTTTTCTGTAACTCTCCAGCATTCCGCACCATAGAGAAGCACAGAAAGCACACAGCTCTGATATAATCTTAATTTTGTGCTTGTGCTGTACTGAGAGGACTTTCATATGTTGTTTAGACTAAAAAAGGCTGTTCTTGCTTTGTTCATTCTGTTGTTGATGTCTTTGCTTGCCCCGCCGTCTGGTGTTACTATGCATCCTAGGTATGTGAAGGTGTCAGTCTGTTCCAGTTGCTGATTCCTTACTGATATGGGCTCAGGATTGCTCACATTGAGCGTCATGACCTCTGTCTTCTTTAGATTGATGTTCAAGCCCACCTGCTGGCTATACTTATTAAGTCTATCCGTTTCTTCCTGGATGTGTTGATGTGAATGTGCCAGCAGTGCAACGCCATCTGCACACTCCAGATCCCCCAATGTAGAAAATGCAGTCCATCCCACTCCCCCTGGACTACCCTCTGCCGCCCGGCGCATCACCCAGTCCATGACTGCCAAAATTAGAGTGGTCGACAAGGGGCATTCCCACCGCACCCCTGCCCCCACCCCAAAGGCCAGGCCGCTCTGCCCAACGCTACACGTAAAGTTGGCACAAAGGCTTTTTATGATTGACACCATGCAGCGTGGAATTCCACAAGCCCTCAGCACCTTCCATAAACTGTCCCCATGCATACTGTCAAAAGCCCTTTCAAAACCAATGAAACCAATGTACAGCCATCCCTGCCACCCGGAGCACCGCTCCACAATGCTCCCAAGGGCAAATGCATGATCCACACATCTTCCGTTCTCTCCAAACCCTGCCTGCCCCTTCCCCAGCCCGTGGTCCACCGCCCCTGAGACTCTCTGTATAACCATCCTGCCCAGTATCCTGTCGGGAACCGAGAGAAGAGCCACTCCCCTCCAACTATTGCAGTCTGCAAGATCTCTTCCCCCCCCCCCCCCCCCCCCCCCCCCCGGCAACCATTCCCTTTCTCCACTCTGCTGGCGCTGTCCTCCAGACCCGCACAAACAGTGGTTCCAACAGTTCCACCGCCAGCTCCAGGTCTGTCCCACACAGCTCTGCACCTAAGTTATCATGACCAGGAGCTCTTCCACCCCCTAACCCCTCGATTGCTGTGACGACCTCTTCCCCTCGCGGGATGTCTGCATCAACATCCAGATCACCTTCAGCCCCAGGAACACCCAACCGTGTCCCCGGTGGCCCCCTATCCAGAGCCTCTCCGAAATGCTCTGCCCACCCTGCCTCCCATCCCTCTACTGCCGTGACGAGACCTCCATGCCCATCTCTTACCAATGTAATACCGTTTGCACATCGTTTTCCACCAATGATTTCAGTTATTTTGTACACTGTGCTCTGTTCACCTCTCAGCATCGCCCCCTCTGCCCGTCCCGCAAGGTCATCCAGAAATGTCCTCTTGCTAGCACGGGTCTGACGTCCAACTTCCCCGTCCAGCCGACCGCACTGTTCACCATACATTGCCTCTAATCTGGGAGATTTAGCCTCTGCTCTCCCTCCCTCCATTTCCCCTCTCTTCACTATGGCGTTTAGCGTATCTGGTGCCATCCAGTCCTGGCTCCCCCCTCCTGGAATCCCAAGCACGACCCGCCGCCTTCCTCCCACATTGCCGAGATGGTGTCGAATCTCTGGCCAACACCATCGGTCTCTGTTCTTTCCTGGCTTTTGATAGAGTTAGCTTCCGTTTCTGATCTTAAAAAAATGATGGGTGTAATGGCGTTTATTTTCTGTGAATTGTTTAAATCGAAATCAATCGGCATCGAGCACGCGGCCATTTTCGCTCTAATTTTAATGGATTCTGACTCAGATGCGATGGCGAGGACATTGTTGTCTTTATTAGTGCTGATATTGGTTCTCAGAATATGGGTGATGGCAGAGATGGAAACGAAAGTAGAATGTCATTGCTAGCATGTCTAATTTTAGGGGTTAGGATTATGTTTATGGGAAAGGTTTAGGGTTACGGCCGAAAGTCACTGCTAATGAGGGCGTTTGTTGCTTTGCTACTGATGATGGGTGTAACGAAAAGATCGTCATTTGATTTGTATTGGTCAAATGACTTTCAATGAGATGCAAGAGATAAGGACTCTTCGTTTGTTAGTTATTTTTTTTAATTTTTAAAAAAAATTTTAAATTAAAAAAAAAAATTTTTTTCATCTTTCCTTTCCTCTCTTCCTATCACATCTAACATGTACACAAACAAATTTTATATCATCAGATTCACCATTCATTTATTTATAAAAATTCCAAAAATGATAGCAATTGACCAAGGCAGCATGGTGCAACAAGACCATACCAAAGGATTGGGAGATCACCATCATAACACCAATTTTCAAAAAGGGTGACAATCGACAGTGTGGAAACCATAGAGGCATATCCCTTCTCAGTGTCCCTGGAAAAATCTACTCTAGAATCCTAGAGCAGAGACTCCGACGCCTAGCTGAGCCACAATTGGATGAGGTCCAGTGCGGATTCCGAGCAAACCGAAGTACTCAAGACCTAATCTTCACACTCAGACAGCTTAGTGAAAAGGCCCTTGAGTATAAGAGTGAGATCCATCTTTGTTTCATAGATCTGGAAAAGGCATTTGACAGGGTCCCTTGGAGCAAACTTTGGGACTGTTTGGCAAGGAAGAATATTCCAGCACCTCTGATTCATGCTATACAGAGCTTCTACAAGTCTTGCAGAAATTATGTGAGGACAGCAAACCATAAGTCAGAAGTGTTCAAGACCACCACTGGTGTAAGACAAGGTGATATCCTATCACCTTACCTCTTCATATTCCTTATGGATGATGTCATCAAGGCATGTAAGGAGAGAACAAGAAAGTATTCAGTGGGGTACTGGAAGATGAGACAGGTCTATATTTCAGAGCTGGCATTTGCTGATGATGTTGCCCTGATTGCTAAATCAGAGGCACATCTCCAATCCAACCTGCAAGTCTGGAAGGAAGAGCTGGAGAAGAGAGGGATGGTCATAAGCAGCTCTAAAACAAAATCCATGGTGATATCACGAGAAGAAAGAAGACATCAGATTAAGCTGGGAGAACAGGTCCTGGAGCAGGTCGACCACTTTAAATACCTCGGAGCTATTATAGACTGAAAGGGAGGCATCAAAGAAGAGTTGGCCACTCGAAAAGCAGCAGCTGGGAGACTTTTTCAGGCCATAAATCGAGGATTCCTCAGCAAGAGAGAGGTTGGTAAGAAAACGAAGATGGCTGTATACCGCTCCACCTATGTCCCAGTCTTGACATATGGATGCGAGTCATGGGCAATAACTACAACCCATAAAAGCCAGATCCAAACCTCAGAAATGAGGTATCTGAGGAAGGTGGTTGAAGTAACAAGAAGAGACATGGTACGCAACCAGACGATACGTCAAGGCCTAAAATGCCACCCCCTACAGACCCAAGTAGAATAGTCCCAACTAAGATGGTTTGGCCATGTCTGCAGAATGGGAGAAGATCGGCTACCACAACAAGCATGGGAAACAAAGAGCCAAGGATCCAGACCCCGAGGACGACCCAGAGTCCGCTGGGAGGACAACATTAGACAATCTTTGAAGGACCGAGGACTAGAATGGAACCAGGCCAGGAGGAAGACAGCCGATAGAATAGTCTGGCGCTCTCTCTTCCAAACTTCTACACCTCACGGTAGAAGGGGAACGACTAAGTAAGTAAGTAAGACCAAGAAATACAAAAACTAGAGACATTACAAGTCACCCACTATAAAAACGAGGCGTTGTGAAAAAGAATGCCGCGGCAGGAGCACTGTTTTGGGAAAAGAATGCAGCGTGCTAAAGATTAATGAATGTACATTTGTATATCACTGCAGCATCAACTAGGAAACTTGGGACCAAAGCAACCGAGACAACAACATATGCGCAAATTTTTATATGCTTGACAAGAACTGAATATAACAGTATAATATTTCTAATAATATTAAAAAAACAACAGCAAAAATCATTTAATACCTGCATCGCAACAGGAAAGTCATTCTGGGCTTCAACAGGGAAAAAGACATCCACAGCTTTTTTAGTGTAAGGCTGGTTGCCAGCAGCAGGGGTTCCTACTTCAATCAGATGAAGCTACAAAAAAAAAAAAAAGCAATTGTAGCTTTAATTAATATTTCACATCTGAAAACACAATTTAATCGGTATAGTCAACATTTTGCAACATTTAAATTTCCAGAACTTGCATTTTCTCCTCTGCTTGTACTGTCTTTGTATTTCTAGATGGCAAGAATGGAGTACGTAATAATGAAATACTGTTTCATGTCAAGATACTATTCAAGCTGCAATGTCTGCAATCATATTGTTTTCTGTGAGATGCTTTTTTTTAAAAAATTTGGGCTAGGGTGATATGTTAGCGACATAAAACTTAATATCACTAACATCTCACTTATTTCCTGTAGATCTTTTCTCACTTCACTTTTCACTATTAAGATTGTACCATTTGAATACTGCAAGTTGCTTAAATAGCATCTATTAACCAATATTCCTGGCATAGTCTCTACGGATCAATTTTGTTTGAACTGTACAGAGAGAACAGGTGAGTGACTGCACACACTCTATGCTATCCGATTTCTAGTTTTTCATGGCATATCTTACTTACTTACTTAGTCATTCCCCTTCTACCGTGAGGTGTAGAGGTTTGAAAGAGAAAGCGCCAAACTATCCATCGGCTGTCTTCCTCCTGGTCTGGTTCCATTCTAGTCCTCGGTTCTTCAAAGATTGTCTAATGTTGTCCTCCCAGCGGACTCTGGGTCGTCCTGGGGGTCTGGATCCCTGGCTCTTTGTATCCCATGCTTGTCATGGTAGCTGATCTTCTCCCATTCTGCAGACATGGCCAAACCATCTTAGTTGGGACTGTTCTACTTGGGTCTGCAGGGGGTGGGATTTTAGGCCTTGACGTATTGTCTGGTTGCGGACCATGTCTCTTCTTGTTACTTCAACCACCTTCCTCAAATACCTCATTTCTGAGGTTTGGATCTGGCTTTTGTGGGTTGTAGTCATTGCCCATGACTCGCATCCATTTGTCAAGACTGGTACATAAGTGGAACGGTATACAGCCATCTTCATTTTCTTACCAACCTCTCTCTTGCTGAGGAATCCTCGATTTATGGCCTGAAAGAGTCTCCCAGCTGATGCTTTTCGAGTGGCCAACTCTTCTTTGATGCATCCCTTTCGGTCTATAATAGACCTGAGGTATTTAAAGTGGTCGACCTGCTCCAGGACCTGTTCTCCCAGCTTAATCTGATGTCTCCTTTCTTCTCGTGATATCACCATGGATTTTGTTTTAGAGCTGCTTATGACCATCCCTCTCTTCTCCAGCTCTTCCTTCCAGACTTGCAGGTTGGATTGGAGATGTGCCTCTGATTTAGCAATCAGGGCAACATCATCAGCAAATGCCAGCTCTGAAATACATACCTGTCTCATCTTCCAGTACCCCACTGAATACTTTCTTGTTCTCTCTTTACATGCCTTGATAACATCGTCCATGAGGAGTATGAAAAGATAAGGTGACAGGATATCACCTTGTCTTACACCAGTGGTGGTCCTGAACTCTTCAGACTTATGGTTTGCTGTCCTCACATAATTTCTGCAAGAGTTGTAGAAGCTCTGTATAGCATGAATCAGAGGTGCTGGAATGTTTTTCCTTGCCAAACAGTCCCAAAGTATGCTCCAGGGGACCCTGTCAAATGCCTTTTCCAGGTCTATGAAACAAAGATGGATCTCACTCTTATACTCAAGGGCCTTTTCACTCAGCTGTCTGAGTGTGAAGATTAGGTCTTGAGTACTTCGGTTTGCTCGGAATCCGCACTGGATCTCATCCAATTGTGGCTCAGCTAGGCGTCAGAGTCTATGCTCTAGGATTCTAGAGTAGATTTTACCAGGGACACTGAGAAGGGATATGCCTCTGTGGTTTCCACATTGTCGATTGTCACCTTTTTTTTTTTAAATTGGTGTTATGATGGCAATCTCCCAATCCTTTGGTATGGTCTTGTTGCACCACGCTGCCTGTAGGACCCATAAGAGTAATAGGTCACCTGATGCTGCCATGTACTTAACCATTTCTAGTGTTATACCATCATGCCCTGCTGCTTTGCCCATCTTGATTTTCTCCAGTGCTGCCTTCAGTTCTTCCATCTTTATGTCATCATCATCACCATTGGTTTCCTCTTCTGTGCTAGTGGTTATCATTTCTGATGCTTGACCTTGCTCACCATCAAGGAGTTCTGAGAAATATTCTTTCCATCTTTCCATTACTTCCTTTGGAGCAGTAAGCAATTTGCCTTGCTTGTCCTTTATAAATTTGAGAGGGCATTGTTTTTCCTTCCTCATGTTCTTTAGGGTCTTATAGAACAATTTCTGGTTTTCGTGCGCATCGTTTTCTAGCTTTTCTCCAAATTCTTCCCAGAACTTCTGTTTTGCTGCTAGCACCTTGTTCTTTGCTTCTGTTTTAAGTATCACATATTCTCTATATTTCTCTATTTGTCCTGCTGTGTTTTTAGCTCCTAAGTATTGTTTCCATGCCATTTTCTTCTGTTATTTTCTCATTGACTTCCTCTGTCCACCAAGGTGTCCTCTTTCTCTTGTTCCCAAGTCGGACTTCACCACATGCTTCTGCAGCAGCTGTCTTTATGATGTCCTTGAATTTAAGCCAGAGGGTTTCCAAGTCATCAGGTTGTTCTTCTGTGTTTCCCACCGCTATAGCAATAAGCCCCTGATATCTGGTCTTAATTTCTGGCTCTCTCAGCTTGTAGGTCTTAGTGCTCATTTCTCCCGTTTGTTTACTTGGTTTCTTGCTAATGTTGGGCAGTTCCTAGGCTGTGCAACTCTTTCAGTTGTTCTTTTGATTGTAAGCAGGTAGTGATCACTTCCAATCTCTGGCCCCCTCCAGACTCTTGCATCCCGGACATATTTGAATGAGCTCCTCCTAACAATGGCATAGTCGATCACTGACTTCTCATTCTTTGTTGGTTCACATCTAGTGGATGCATGTATGCGCTTATGGGGGAACTTTGTGATTGTAATAATCAGATTCTGCTCACTGCAGAATCTAAGGAGTCACTTTCCATTGTCATTCCGTTATAGCCAGGATTTCTAATTTTGCTTTCCTCATCTCTTCCACCAGCTCCTCTTCTTTCCCATTTATACTCCTTGTGTTCCACGTTCCATAAGTCGTAGTCCATTCCAGTACATTGCCTTTAGAATCAGTCCGGTTTTCTCTCTTGTAGTTCGCGTAATCATGTTTTAAAGCAAACAGGTGATTGGCCTGTTGTTCCTTTGCATGGTGGAGGGGCTGCCTCCTTACGGCCTCCATGCAGGCCGCCCTCCTCCTTTTTCAGCTGGGCTAGGGACCGGCTTAGGCGGAGTTCCTGGCATATCTCTAAGGATTATTTTTGTTTGAACTGTACAGAGAGAACAGGTAAGTGCTATCTTATTTCTAGTTCTTGTAGTTGCTGTTTGTTGCCAACACAAGTTCTTTATCACTCTCCAATCTTTGCCACTGATGTTTAATACATCTAATACTTTGTAATATTCTCACGTCTGACTTCGTAGTTGACTTGGAATATTTTATTCTCATCCTTCGTCATCAAGGAGTTAATTTATGCTTTCGATCTAACTTTTTAATACATTCTCTTGGCCTATAAACAGTGTTCTTCCTAATGATTTCTAACAGCCAGTGGCTGTTCCAGTTCTTCTGCCTCTTACATAAATTATTTGCTTGTACATAATAGTTCTGTATCTTCTGTGCTACACTTCTAATTCTTTGCACCCCTCGGATGGTTTATGCTTCTTTCGCTACCTAGCCCTAGCATTTATCAACTATTTCTTTAGTCTTTTGTATTCTTCTTTTGTCTTGCTTCTGCTTTCTTCTTCTTCTTCTTCTTTGATCCATAACCACCAACCGTCAAAGCAGTCAGTGGCCATCACGCCTGGTGGCGTCTTGTAGGGCAGCAACAAATTGATTCCACTTTGCTCGGTCGGCGGCCATCCTTCGTACAGTGCCCCAACTGTGGTCCATTCTTTGCATCTCAGCTTCCACAGTTCTCCGCCAAGTTGTTTTTGGTCGGCCTCTCTTTCGCTTTCCCTCGGGCGTCCATAGCATAGCTGTTCTTGTGATGGTATCAGGGTCCCTTCTGAGGATGTGGCCAACCCAACTCCAGCGTCTGCCAGCTATATTGGTGTGCATGTCCTCCTGGTTACTCCGAATAAGTAGTTCTTGTTTGCTGATGGTGTTTGGCCAAAAGATTCGGAGAATTTTCCTTAGGCAGATTGTGTGGAAGGAGGACAGTTTCGACATTTCCTTCTCTGTTACTCTCCAACATTCCGCACCATAGAGAAGCACAGAAAGTACTCAGCTCTCATACAGTCTTAATTTGGTGTTTGTGCTGTACTGGGAAGACTTCCAAATGTTGTTGAGAATAGCAAAGGCTGTTCTCCCTTTATTCATTCTGTTGTTAATGTCCTTGCTTGTTCCGCCGTCAGGTGTTACTATGCATCCTAAGTAAGTAAATGTGTCTGTCTGTTCTAACTTCTGGTTCCTTACTGTTATTGGCTCAGGATTGCCCACATTTAGTGTCATGACCTCTGTCTTCTTCAAATTGATGTTCAGGCCAACCTGCTGGCCATACTTATTCAGTCTATCGGTTTTGTCTTGAATGTGTTGATGTGAATGCGCGAGTAGTGCAATGTCATCTGCATATTCCAGGTCTTCCAGTGTAGGAAACGTTGTCCATCTAATTCCTCTTGGGCTGCCCTCTGTTGTCTGGCACATCACCCAATCTATGACTGTCAAAAATAATGTTGTTGATAAGGGGCATCCCTGTCATACTCCTGTTTTCACTTCAAAAGTTACATTACTCGATCCAACACTGCACGTAAAATTAGAATAGAGGCTTTTTATGATGGAAACAATGCGGTTGGGAATTCCATAAGCCCTCAGAATTTTCCATAGGCTGTCCCTGTGTATGCTGTCAAAAGCCTTTTCAAAATCAACAAAGTTAATGTACAGCTGTCTCTGCCATTCTGAGCACTGCTCTATAATGTTCCTGAGGGTAAATATATGATCTGCACATCTTCTGTTCTTTCTGAAGCCCGCTTGTTCTTTCCTCAGTTTATGGTCTACTGCTTTTGAAGTTCTCTGGATGATTATCCTGCCTAGTATTTTGCTGGGAACTGAGAGGAGGGTAATTCCTCTCCAGTTGTTGCAGTCTGCAAGGTCACCCTTCTTGGGCAATTTGACAATTATTCCTTTACTCCACTCTGTTGGTGTTGTCTCAGTTTCCCAGATTTGTGCAAATAGTGGTTCTAATAGTTCTGCTGCTAGTTCAGGGTCTGTCTTGAATAGCTCAGCATTTAGATTGTCTTGACCAGGCGCTTTTCCATTTTTTAGCCCTTTGATGGCTGTGATGATTTCTTCTTTTCGTGGAATGTCTGTATTTACATCTAAGTCACTTTCAGCCTCAGGAACATTCAGCTGAGTCTCTGGTGGTTCCTTATTCAGTGTTTCTCTGAAGTGCTCTGCCCATCTTGTTTCCTGCCCCTGTGCTGTGGTGATGAGATTTCCTTGCTTGTCTCTTACTAACGTTATGTTGTTTGCACCTCGTTCTCCACTGATAGTTTTAGTTATTTTATAGACTGTGCTTTGTTCATTTCTCAGTGCTGCCTCTTCTGCCTGTCTTGCAAGGTCATCCAGAAATGTCCTTTTGTTAGCACGGGTTTGACATTTTACTTCCTTGTCCAGCTGACTGTACTGTTCACTATATATTGCCTTTAACCTGGGAGACTTAGCTTCTGTTTTCTTTCTTTTCATTTCCTTTCTCTTCGCTATGGTGTTTAGTGTTTCTGGTGTTATCCAGTCTTGGCTCTTTCTTTCCTGGAATCCCAAGCATGACTTGCTGCTTTCTTTGTATATTGTTGAGATGGTGTTGAATTTCTGGTCGACATCGTCGGCCTCTGTTCTTTCCTGGCTTTTGGTAATCAGATATTGTCTCTTTACGTCAACCACGAACACTTTTCTGGTGAGGGGGTCCTTAAGTTTCGTGATGTTGTATCTTTTCTGTTTGGCTACAGCTGGTCCAGCAGCTCTGAGTTTCACCTTCAGTGTTGCTACTACTAGGTGATGATCACTTCCCACATCTGCGCCTCTTCTTACTTTCACGTCTTGTAGTGCATGTCTCCATCTGCCATTGATCATTATGTGATCTATCTGGTTTTTGTCTCGACCGTTTGGTGATTCCCATGTTAACTTGTGCACTTCTTTGTGTTGAAAAAGTGTTCCTCCAATGACCAGGTTGTTAATACTGCAGAAGCTTATTAATTTGTCCCCATTCTCATTTACTGTTCCACTGCCACATTTCCCCATTACTCTTTCGTTATAATTATTGTGTGTTCCAACTTTCGCATTTAGGGCTCCCATTACTATAATAAGATCGTACCTGGGTACAGATTCCATTTCCTTTTGTACCTGTTGATAGAACTCATCCTTGATCTCTTCATCGCTGTCGTCTGTTGGTGCATAGCATTATACAATTGTGGTGTTGGTGAATCTCCCTCTCAGTCTTGCTCTTATTAGTCTGTTGTTAATGGGTTTCAATTCCAGTAAAGACCTTTCCATTCCTTTCTTCAGGATAATTGCTACACCTTCGTTGTGCTGACCATCCCCTCTACCAGAATAAAGTACTGTTTCCCCTGTAGCTGTTTTTATTCTCCTCATCCCTGTCCATCTGCTCTCGCTTATTCCCAGGATATGTAGTTTGTAATTCCTCATCTCTGCTGTAATCTGTCTCAGCTTTCCTGCCTCATTCATGGTTCTGACATTCCAAAAACCAATTCTGGTTTTGTGTTTTGTGGTCTGGGCATCCGTTTTCATGCCAGTGGCTTCCTTTTGGCTTTCACCACTGTCAGTCATACGAGCCTGAGACTCCGGATGTCCATCCCGCATCAAAGTTTTTTCATTTATTGCCGTTTCCGTAACATGTGCGATTTTTTTACATAGACAGGGGTGTCGGCCCTGTGCTAAAACCCCCAACCTGGAGGACCAGGGTACCAGCTTTTGTCTGACCCCTACCCACGCAGACCAGTCCAGCTTGGTTGAACCTACCAGGAGTAAAACTCCCACTGGCATAGCTCTGGGGATTGTCAGGGCACACAAGCTGCCATACCGCTACAAGGTATAGGTACCATTGATGGCAGGCTTTCTTCTTACATCCATCAAATTCAGAATAAAAATCGTTTATGCATTTCTTCTCTGCAGTTCTTGTTATTGCTGGTATGATTTCTTCTGATGTTTGCTCCAGCACATCCATTTGTTCATCTATACTTGTTTTTATATGTTAACACTGTACCAAATAAGGCTACATCTAACTTGATATTTTTTAAACTTTCTTCAGTTTTTCTATGAATAGAGCATGGTTGCTGTTGCAGTCTGCTTCTAACCTAGTTTTCACAGATACTAAACTGTAACTAAACACCCAGCACAATAATATGCCATCAATTCGATTACGAACTTTATTTCCTGAACTTGTTCATGTCCTAAAGCATCTACGATGTTGATTTAACATTTGCACATGTCCTTTACATATATTAGAATTGTTACATAGTATATAATTATCCCCTAATTGCTATAATAAACCTGCCTATTCTCAACTCTGATCCTGTTACCAGTGAATTGTTCCTGGATCCTCTTCTGGTGGCTTATCGTAGTGATAAGAATAAGGACATTCTCATACATAGCCGCTTGAAGATTGCTAGCCCTCCATATTTTGGCACAGTCTTGCCACCGCCCCAGATGTCATACGTGTGTGCACGTGTGCTCCAGACTCAGACTGTTTCATTTCCGAAGGGCAATTTTATTATTAGAGTACATGTGAATCTAGGAATCTTATTTATGCCATTATCTGTAAAAGATGTAACATTACCTATATGGGTGAAACTGGCAGACGTTTGGCAGATAGATTCTGTGAGCACTTAAATGACATTTATCATAGGGAATCTAAACCTACTGCCCTTCATTTCAATAGCCCAGACCATTCCGGTTACTGTGACATCCAGGTAACCGGTTTACATTCCTGCTTTTGTGATGACTGCACTCACTTTTCTCTAGAGAATCATCTCATTTTCGAAATGGGATGCATTTCTCCTGATGGTATACATGTCTAACATCATTTTGCTTGACTTTGTTATTCATTGGCTTTCCTCTATTTCATCCGTCACTTTTTCACGATATTTCTTTTACGAATTATGTGTTTCGTTTCGTGTCCTTTTTGTGTATTTTTATGACGTTACTTTCATTCATGCTGTTTGACGCCATTGTGACCAGTGTTCATAGCTTCCCTGGTTCTTTCAGTGGAGAGTATCATAGCAGGACTTCTTGTTTAATTCTACTTTTGATTTTCGTTGATTTTCTTATATTGATTAATTTTTTTCAGTTTTGTATTTTCCTTGCCTTGTTATTGCTTTTTATCTGTGTTAATATATATATTTCGTGTTTGCAGTGTCTATAGTATTTTTCTTTAACACATCTATATTTCTTGTCCTTGTTGCCTGTTTGTAACTGTGGCTGACGAAGGGTGAAGCCTGAAACGTCTGTGTTTCCCGTGTACCATTAATTTGTAAAACTGATTCAATATCATTTTATTGGTTAATATATATATTTATAATAAATTTAGAGTTATACCATTATTAAAAATCAAGAGCTTCCCTGTCTGCATGGGCATTCCCAGCTGGCCAAATAATGTTATTCTTCACTTCTCTACGTATTCTAAAATGTGGTGAGGAAGGGGGGATTTGTGATGTCACATATGAAGAAAAAAAGAGGGGTGGGTATTTAAGTTTTTGTAACAAAATGTGACAATGGGGAGAGAAGGGGTTAAATAATGTGTGACGTCATAATATGGACAACCCCTAAGAACTAAGCTTATGAAACAAACCACAGATCACAAAAAGTGAAAAGACGCAAATTTATTTTGTGAATATGTATTGTAGTTGTAAGCATCAACATCTGTGATATCAACAACAAAGCCGTATGTGCCTGGGGTGAAAACTCCTAAGCAATTATGAGGCTACTAGTTCTAATTTAAAGCTAATAAGAGCGTATGGAACCTCACCTTGCCTCCCTGGGCACCCCTGACTGCAAAAATGAAGAGGGTTGATGGGTGGGGATTTCCTTCCAGTTTGAAAGAGGCAAATGCTGCTGCATGGCCCTCAATGGGTTGACTGACTTTTCTCTCCACTGAGTAAAGCTGCATGGCTCCCACCACACGATTTTGCTAAAATTTAGATTCAAAATTAATTAAAGTTAGCTTCAGTGTTGGTAAATGTGATACCTACATTTACCTAATAAGGATAGTAAGTCTAATGGGATTTAAACATCATGACAGCAACAACCATAAAATATATCCCCAACTCATGATTTTATGCTTTCAAAATAAATCATGGATATATTAGACAAGAACCAAGATCTGCTTACTCGTAGCAAGCAAGAGGACATGCACACCATCATAGCTGGCAGAACTGGAGCTGGGTTGGTCATGTCCTCAGAAGAGACCCCGATGCCATCACAAGAACAGCTATGCTTTGGATCCCTGAAGGAAAACGAAAGAGAGGCCGACCAAAAACAACCTGGCGGAGGACTGTGGAGGCTGAGATGCAAAGAATGAACCAGAGTTGGGGCACTGTACGAAGGATGGCCACCGACCGAGCAAAGTGGAATCAATTTGTTGTTGCCCTACAAGACGCCACTAGGCGTGATGGCCACTGACTGCTTTGACGGTCAGCGACTAAGGATCAAAGAAGAAGAAGAATATTAGACAAGAGCTAACACTTTCCTACGGTTGCTCAAGACCAATGAACAAATTAGGCTTACATTTAAATTACAAGCTTTAAACATTTTAAAAAAAAAACATATACAATGTAGATTATAAGCGCTCAAAGGCATACAGCACACCTGAAAACAGAATAGTGACACAAGTAGCAGACAGACATAACATGTGCTCTACATCTCTGAATACTTATTACTGGCCCTGATTTACCTTCAACAATTCATAATCCCTTTGTTTTTTTGCCAAAAAAGTTGAATTGTTCTGTCATACTGAGTGACTAGAAAGCTAATTTACACTTTGAATTTTTTTTTTCAAGATGTATTTTTCATAAATTAAGTACATCCTGGGGTATAAGACTTTAAAGTTAGTAGTCTAAAAATAGTAACATTATCATCATCAGCTGCCATCTCCAGAAAGAAGGTCAGCTGTATTGGATCTCCAATATCTTATCTCTTGTCTTGGTGCATTCTCACAGACTCTTTCCTATCTCTTGATGTTATCTTCCCACTTAAAGCACTGTATTCCCTCTCGCATGTTTGCCTTCAACTCTGCCTTCCATAATGGTCTTCAACCAGGTGTTACTTCTTTTAAAATGGCCAAAATATTTTCGCTGTCTAGTTTTGATCTCCTTCATTAATTCTCTTTTCATTCTTAGTTTTCTAGGACCTCTTCATTTGCTTTCTGTTTCCTTGAGATCCACCCCATTCTTCTAAATATCCACATCTCGAGCCTCAATTCTTTATTCCGACTGCTCGTTTGTTGTCCATATTTCTACACCATACAGTAATAAAGAATACATATAAGATTTTATGACTCTCAGTTTTAATTTGTGAGTTAATTGTTTAGGATATGAGTATTTGTCTCATGTTGTTGAATGTAGCTTTGACCATTGCTATTCTCTTCTAGACTTCTGTTTCCAGTCTGCTTTTTTCTCTTATTATATGACCAAGATATGAGAAACTCTTGACTTGTTCCAGGATTTTCCCATTTATTCTTATCTTTAATGTTGGATCATCATCTGTTTTGCTAACGATCATAGTTTTCGTTTTCTCAATGTTAATGCCCAATCCAAATTCATGATTTATGCATTTTTACTTGCTTCACTAGTTCTTGTAAGTCCTCTTCACTTTCAGCCAACAAAACTGCATCATTTGCATATCTAAGGTTGTTTATTGATCTTCCACCGATGTTCAGCATCTAGAATAAACCTAGCTTCAACAACTGCTACGTTATCCTTATTAGTCGAGCTTTAACACATTAACTACCGAATTAAAAAACACACTGTGGCCGAATTAAATTTTTTTCCCATTTTCATCCTGTAGGTGTTTGCACAAAGTAAGCTGTAGTTTTCGTAATTGTTTACAGATTTGTATGAATTACACGTCATTTTAAAGATAAATGAATGTACTATTACAATAAACATTGGTTGCAACTCTAATAGAGGTTGTTGCTATTTAACGGCCCTCCGATGGCCGAGGACTTGCAATATTTTCACAATTATAACTGCTTGCGCCCCATCTCTATCAAAATCACAATTTTAATCAATGTGCACACCGTTTTCACTCTTGTCCTCGTCGCTAGATCTTTCAGTCAATTGTTGAAACATGTTTCTATCCTATTCAGCCATTAGACGAGATGTATACGCATTTTTTGTAGTCCTAGCACTAGTTGCGACGGTAAACAGTTTTACACGATTTGGTAACTAACCCAAAATGCTGAAAAATATGAACATAATATCAATTTTTCAGTGTTCTACAACAACCATGCTTTGGGAATTTGTTTTCCGGTGGCAACTTAAAATCTCGAACCAGATCAGTGAGTGTTTCAGTACATTTTTCATTCATTTTATTACTTGCGGTCCAAATGTGATTATGTTGTGAGCCGCTGACAGCGGCTTGCGGTAGTTAATGAGTTAAAGACGGGACAAAAATAGCAAGATGAGCCTTATATCTGTATTGTGAATTCATAAATCTTGTATACACGCATTAAGTACTTGCAAATTATAATATTACAGTACAAAATTATTTCAGCAGCTAATAGAATTTAACGCAATTATAAAAGCTCACATGCATGCTAGTGCCTGTGGTTTGTGTATTTGCCTCTCGTGGCAAAGTTACCAGGTTTGAAACCTGATAGCGCCACATTACAATCTACCTGTGCAAATGGGTACCTGGCTCTGCTCATGAGTTAAGGAAGGCAAAGACAACGAAGAAGGGAACTTGTCACCCCATCTCATAAAACTGGATCTAGTATTGTAATGTCTCTAACACTTCACTCCTTATGGCAATTTCTACTATGGGACTAACTTTACCTTTATAGACGTACAGATGTACATGCTGTATCTACATGTTCTCCATTTACTGCATTTTTTAAAACTCAATATTCAATCTAAATGAGCATTACATTTGTTTAAACTCAGCCTGCAAATGAAATATTCAAATGAACAATGCTGTAAAATACCTGAGCAGAAATTCCAATAAGCAAAAGCCACTGCTGGGAGGCATCTGTCCTGTAATTGATGATCTGGCATCCAGTCAAATTTGTGTGCCTTTCAAACACCTTTTGTGGCTGGGAGTCCCCTAAGAAAGTATTACTGTTTCAATTTTATATCCTTCCAAGATGTATAAATATCCGCTGCAGAAAATTTAGCTTACATTAGAATTGTTTTTTAACAGCTCACTAGTTTTCTTCATCCCTGACTTTCAATGGCAAAAAATATTTATAATGCAGAGTTAAGAACATTCCATTACTAGTAGAAAAGTGCATCTAGATTCTAACACTCAAAACAAGACACAAACATTTTTCAGAATAAAATTCATTCATTATTGTATCCTGAGAATGCCTAGAGGAATGCCTACCTTCCATGGCCCAGTGATATACTGCTGTCTCAGTTACCAAACCAATTATGTTGACTGATATCCATTTCCAGAATATAACATCATCTGTCAAGGTATGAGCCTTCATCTTGCTCTTCATCTCAATGTTGAAAATTTGAAGTGTTTTTCCAGCTGCAGAATTGCAAAAGCAAACATTTAATCAGATATTTGTTACCTTAAGGATTATGTTTAAAATACCCAATGTTGCAGTTAATGATTTAACAGAATTTGACCTATCACTGTGACCTATTGACATTTGAGTAGTTTTTACCAAGTAATAACTGTGGTCCACCAGACAGCAACACTAAAAATCATCACACAGTAATGAAGTGAATAGCAGACCTCTATATATTAACTTCATAAACTTTTAAGAAAGCATATATTAATAAAGAAATAATACTGGAAACTGTGAATATATAAATTTATAACAAGAATCACACAGTTTCTGTGAACTGGCCACCTGCAGAACTTTCCATAACGGAAAAAATCTCACAACCTTTCAAATTACAAGTAGGGTCATTGCTCCCATCAGTGATCTTACTCGTGATTACTGAGTGGCTGTGCAATGAAAAACAGAAATCATTAAAAAGAAATACTATGAACCAATGACTAACAACTAGAGGATCTTGATTTTTTGCAGATGACCTATATAGTATCTTAAAAACAAGAAGATATGCAGGAAATGACAAACAAACGGTAGGAGCTGCAAACAATGAGTTCAACAGCAGCGTGCACAAAACAAAATTAATTACAAGAAACAATAGACACACTAATCAAATAACAGATCAATGGTCAGATAAATGAAGAAGAGCTTTTCTTACCTACTTGGGAAGAAAATTTGACAATGATGGAGGAACAACTAATGGCTGCAATGCTTGGATTTTCAGTGCCAGATTAGCTTTAAACTCTTTAACCAGTAAGATACTGAAGCTTTCTTCCAAGAAAATACACTTACGGGCTTGTTCAGTATAACTGTAAAACATGTTTTACTCTATGGTTTGGAAACAAGGCATGTCACCAAGAACAACCTATCCAAACTTCAGACCTTCCACTACATCCTTCATATGATAGTCTGATGCAACAACATGTGGAACTCATATATTTATACTGGTTGCAACACAGGAGGTACAGTAACAGACCACAGCATCAACCTAAAGATACAGAAGGTAAATGGGACTTGCACTGCATCTGGAAATATATTAAAACTGAAGGAATCAAGCCCAACATAAGAATACGACTTTTTAAACCGAAATCTTAAGGTAGTCTTAATACATGGCTCTGAAACACAGGAATTATGATAGGAAACTCTATACAGAGCGATACAACAGGAGGCAATCTGATCATCAGAAGCAGTCCTCCCATCGAACAAGTGTTTCTGCCCTGTATACTCCCTTACACTCTAGGGGTGGGGGGGCCACTTGGGTCATGACTCCCAAGTGTCTCAGCCTCTTGTTGTCTTGTATCGAAAATGAACCCATTTCACTTTCACCAAGAAAAAAAAAAAACAAGTTACTAAATCTCACAAATGAAAAATAACCACCACAGAACATAATGAATGAAGTGGTATGGTGGGATCACCAGTGTGATGCTGATAGAAAAAACAAAAACCAGAGAAATAATCAGTGCAACACGATGTAAAGTCAGACTAAAATCAACAGGCACATAAGGAGGAACCAGTGACAACAGCAAAGCATGGCAGTCCTTGTTCTGAAATCCCTGAGGTAAAAGAAACAGAGGGATATAAAAAACACATGGTGAAGTGAAGACAGACTTAAACAGACAAGACGGCAGGTCATTAAGTGAATGAAGGCCTAGCCACTTCATACTTTTAAATTGTTATATCCTCACTTGCATCCAATGGAATATACATGAAACAAATGTCAAAATTCCAAGAGGAATAAGATGGACTACATTTTCTACATTGGAAGATCTGGAATATGCAGATGACATTGCACTACTAGCACATTCACATCAACACATCCAGGAAAAAAACGGATAGACTTAATAAGTTTAGCCAGCAGGTGGGCTTGAACATCAATTTAAAGAAGTCAGAGGTCATGACGCTCAATGTGAGCAACCCTGAGCCCATATCAGTAAGGAATCAGCAACTGGTACAGACAAACACCTTCACATACCTAGGATGCATAGTAACACCAGACGGCGGGGCAGGCAAAGACATCAACATCAGAATGAATAAGGCAAGAACAGCCTTTTTTAGCCTAAACAACATCTGGAAGTCCTCTCAATACAGCACAAGCACACAATTAAGATTATATCAGAGCTGTGTGCTTTCTGTGCTTCTCTATGGTGCAGAATGCTGGAGAGTTACAGAGAAGGAAATGTCGAAATTGTCCTCTTTTCACACAACATGCCTAAGAAAAATTCACTGAATCTTTTGGCCGAATACCATCACCAACCAAGATCTGCTTACTCGGAGCAAGCAAGAGGACATGCACACCATCATAGCTGGCAGACGCTGGAGCTGGGTTGGCCATGTCCTCAGAAGAGACCCCGATGCCATCACAAGAACAGCTATGCTTTGGACCCCTGAAGGAAAACGAAAGAGAGGCCGACCAAAAACAACCTGGCGGAGGACTGTGGAGGCTGAGATGCAAAGAATGAACCAGAGTTGGGGCACTGTACGAAGGATGGCTGCCGACCGAGCAAAGTGGAATCAATTAGTTGTTGCCCTACAAGACGCCACTAGGCATGATGGCCACTGACTGCTTTGACGGTCGGTGGCTAAGGATCAAAGAAAGAAGAAATGTCAAAATAGACAACAATAACTGCTATTTGAAAATAAGTTTTATTTATTTTTTTAATTCCCAGAAACAACATAAAATCTAAAATTGCCAATAAACTTACATTATAAGAGATAGCAAGAACTGCTGCCCGCTATGAAAACATGTGCCGGAACATGGCAGATCTCGCACCGAGTTGTAATGTTAATTTTACACAGCATAAAATGACAGTTAACTGTCTTTTTTTATACTGTGATGCTTGTTTCATATGAATTAGTTGGATAGGAATGAAAAGAAATAAATTTAAAATAGGGAGTGACTTTTTTATGAAGGTAATGAAGAAAAATAATATTTTTAAAATGTGATGATGAAAGCTTTCACATATAAAAATTGGCTTTCCCTTTTGCTTTGGTAATGAATAACATCAGGAAATATTACTACAAGGAAACGTGACATTTAAACAAACTGAAATAAACTTGTCATATAATAAGTGCAGATACAGGAGATGGACAGGGCAGAGTATATGTCAGCTGCTAAAGCCAGTACTTTATTCTGGAATAATTTTCGCAGAAGAAAGACCAGTAGACAATGAAATACAAGAGAGACATAAATGAAAAGACAGAAAACATGGGAACAACTGGTTTGAACTACCCTTGACTACAGGTAGGCTTAGAGATACAGCTGAAGACCTAAACTCCACAGACTGGAAATGTAAGAGATGTTCCAGCAGCTGGAGACTGAATATCAGCAAAGTTTAGCTGAAGTCAGCACTATGGCCCTGGTTATTTTTCTGTAGGACTACTGACACTGTGCAAGTAACACATGGGTCATGCAGAAAAACACTGCAGCACCAAGGTCATGCTTTCAAGGATAATCCTTGTGCACATAATTGTGTCAAAATCCACTTTTGTATGCAAAATCTAACTATTTTATCAACTTTCTTACATTACCATACTAGTATGTCCAAAATGGTGTTCTGTAATATCAAAAAAATTCAGCTAATATATTTTTCACTTACGAGACTTCTGATCTGCAACCATAATTACAGAAATTCTAAGTTTTTTAGGTCAAATCACACACTTTATTTCATATAAACAACATAATATTTTAAACCTACTTTTACTTGAAAGTAATAAATATTCAATTTTAACACATATAACAACAGACATTCTGCTTGCATACATCATTAATCCACTGTTATAGTTCCTATACCTTTCAAGGCAATCACTTTACTGGTTGGGTTCATGATGGCAGAGTCAGCAGAAATCTGTCTGCGGATGGGATTGGTTGGATCATTCATATCTATGATAACAACCTGTGCTGCTTCTCCAACTTTTTCACGCACACAGATGAACTTGTCAGACTCCATTGTAAGAGTACTGAACCCAATGTTGGCAGCATTGATGCCAATGCTTTGGAGCTATGAACGTAAAAAAATTATAAAGCACAAAATGCATTTCTTTATTGTTGCTGGGTTCATAACAAATGAATATTACAATGGAAAAATTATCAGTCAGACTTTTTACACTCAGGAATCACAAAATTAAAATTCAAAACAGGTTGGGCGGCACATTTGGAAATTTTTTTTTATGCCATCTTAGAAACACATAATTTTAATTTACAAAATACAGACTTAAACAATTTCTGTGATATGATGTGTTGTTTTAATTTTTTTTTAAAGTTCTTTTCTGATGCATATGATTTGGAATGATCACTCTCATTGTGGCTGATGAAACTAAGGTCTCTCACTGCCACAGATTAAGAAATTTTTATATAATTTACATTACAGAAAAGTTCATGTAGATGCCTCTGCCTACTAATTATAATGTACAATAAAATTAAAAACCCACACTAAACATAGTAAGAACGTATTACTTATCATATGTGCAGTATAGGACAGACAATGAAAGTATATATCAACAGGCTGCTTTAAAACTAAGGAAGGCAACACAAGCATGCACAGGGGAAAAAAACAATGTATGGACAGAGAACACTAAGACCTTATATAATAATCAAGGAGAGGAACATTTTATAATTAGAAATAAATATGGTGGACTATCACTAATGGAAGAAATTAACGCACTGAGACACAAGAATGAAGGAACAGCACTGGAACCAGACAACATTACACGGGAAATGATTATAGCCTTAGCTGAGTTTGGAGCTGACCAAGTTGCTAGACTTACTTACTAAGACGTTCCCCTTCTACCTTGAGGTGTAGAGGTTTGGAAGAGAGAGCATCAGACTATCCTATCGGCTGTCTTCCTCCTGGCCTGGTTCCATTCTAGTCTTGGTCCTTCAAAGATTGTCTAATGTTGTCCTCCCAGTGGACTCTGGGTCGTCCTGGGGGTCTGGATCCCTGGCTCTTTGTTTCCCATGCTTGTCGTGGTAGCCAATCTTCTCCCATTCTGCAGACATGGCCAAACCATCTTAGTTGGGACTGTTCTACTTAGGTTTGCAGGGGGTGGGATTTAAGGACTTGACGTATCGTCTGGTTGCGGACCATATCTCTTCTTGTTACTTCAACCACCTTCCTCAGATACCTCATTTCTGAGGTTTGGATCTGGCTTTTGTGGGTTGTAGTCATTGCCCATGACTCGCATCCATATGTCAAGACTGGGACATAGGTGGAGCGGAATACAGCCATCTTCGTTTTCTTACCAACCTCTCTCTCTTGCTGAGGAATCCTCGATTTATGGCCTGAAAAAGTCTCACAGCTGCTGCTTTTCGAGTGGCCAACTCTTCTTTGATGCATCCCTTTCAGTCTATAATAGCTCTGAGGTATTTAAAGTGGTCGACCTGCTCCAGGACCTGTTCTCCCAGCTTAATCTGATGTCTTCTTTCTTCTCGTGATATCACCATGGATTTTGTTTTAGAGCTGCTTATTGTCGTAAAATACAATCTGTATGTACAACACGCTCGCATATGTTCTCGCTAAAGTTCCCCCACTTTTAAGATTAGTAACCACTTTTATAAATTCAAATAATATACAGAGATAAAATAAGCGAAGTTATGGAGAACATTGTCTCCTACGCCGCAAGTCAGTGCTAAGATTTTATGCCTCGACCTTGAGACACTAACGTAACATATTTTGACACAAAACCAAAGCCTAGTTGTTCTGAGAAGATAGTAAGACAGAAACGGGGAAAGAATAAAAGGAAGCACAAGAGGGAGAGAGAAAATGCTACACTTCGACACGCGTTTGGTTCTGCTTGGTCGTCGCGAGCCGAGCAGACGATAGTGCATGCCGATAACGTAGCTTGTTTCAAAAATACGATAGAAAACCCCTTTTTCTGTAACGCAGATGCGAATGTATATTACCACACTGATTGGACGCGAGACAACCAAAACACATACACACACGTTTTTCTAGCGAAAAAGTAGGGCTATTGTAATGTACAGACAGCATTTTGTCGCTTTTGTGACGTATTACTACAAGCGTTGTCTCGTAATGAATGAGAACGACAGTTTAAAGAAAAGAAAATAATTTCGATTAACGTGGAATATTTTGAAAAAATACAGTATGGAACGGGGAAGGGAAGGAGCATAGTTGGTGGTACTATGAGTTAGTGTTTACAAATTTGAACTGGCAAGATAGAAAAATATGTTAGTTGAGGAAATGAAGAATAAAAACGATAATATTGAATATAATGAATACAAGAATAAAAATTTAATCACTGTGTGACAGGTAACAACAGGATCAATAATTATTGGTCAGAATTATAAACTGTTAGGAACTAACTGAGATATTGACGAAGACAGATGGACGAACAGACTTGAATCTTTCTCGGTTTGCCCTGTAGTGGGGATAGGGGGGAAGTTAGTCCTAGATTTGAAAATTTAGTTCGAGTTTGAATAAAAGGATGCTAGAAGCCAAACGGTCCCTGATTGGCTGTAGTCGAATATACTAAGGGAGGAATAAAACTAATTGATAGTAGTGTTCGGGGCCACTTGTGATAGATATTTTCGACACTTAATTTGTTTAAAAAGCAAGATAATAGTACTGTCTTGACTTAGCTGAACTGCACCAGCAAGAGATCTGGAATTGACCATATTAATCTCAATTCAAACTATTAGTGTTTATTATTTCTCAAATGCGGTAAGAAAGAAATCATTTATATTATCATTGTTATTATTATTGTGTATATATATTGAATATGTAAGAAAATTATGTGGGCATAAGTTTATCTAGAGTTGTTAGGAAAAATATTAACCGGTTGTAGAAAAGCCAGACAGGCTTTCTGACAGTTTTTGAGGAAGTAAAATAAAATATTAATGGGAAAATTGTTGTACAGTATTATGACATAAGACCAGGCAAACCACTGGCCGCCGTCTTCAGCAAGTCACCGTGATGGTACATGACTTGGTAGTATTAATTTAAAATGTTTCCTATGTCAAGGAAAGTGTCAAACTGTAGTTTGAAGTTTATTTGACCATGAATGGGGTAACCAACCAATTAAGAACGTAACTAATTGTGTAGTTACCATGCTGAATCTGAATATGATTAAAAATGTTTAGTAAATAGGGAAAGAGAGAGTCTATCAGAGGTTGAGTAGGACGCATGTATATCTTTCCCAGGGTTTCATCTACCGACTCTAAGTGAGCCCAGGTCACCCTATACCTGCCTATATTGCTGCATATAAAGAAGTGATGCAGTAGAGATTGTGTGCTTCAGTATTACATTGTAAGAGCAGAATACTTACTTGGCAGTGGAGGCTGGTGATCTGAACCAAATTCATCCAGCATACCAGACATCACTCAGATAAGAACATTGTCTCCGGGCATTTGATACACCAGACTCAACTACTCTCAGTTCCCAAAAATTATATATTATATTATTCAGATTATGATGAGATCAGTCGGTCTTACAAACATTACCCCTTCATAGGATCAAGAGTAAAGTGACACTTTTCCAGAGAGACATATACAGTTGTGAATATATTAACAGATTCAGTTATAATTTGAAGTACTCTTATGTATATACCTTGCTTTATCATTTTGAGTTTTCAATATTTCTGTACACACAAAATTGTGGTACATAAACTCTCTTCTTCTTCTTCTGCGTTCGGTTTGTAGTCATGCTAAATCTGCAGGCCTGTCGCCAGGACGAAGTCCACAGTCTTTTCCAGGTCGGCGCGGCAGCCCCATAGCTTCTGCTGGAGCTCATCACCTTTTGGCCAGGTCGCACGTCGCAATTTATCATGGGTTGGACAGTTCTGGAGAATGTGTTCTGGAGTCTGGATATCAGTTCCACAAGGGCATTCATTCGTGTGGGATATCTTGAGGCGATAGAGATGTCCAAGTAATCTGCAGTGACCAGTTCTCAGGCGGAAAATTGTCGTCTGTTGGTGTCTGTTTAGGTGGTGGATTGGGTCATCTCTGCTGTATATATCCCCTTCCTCCTTCCACTGATTTTTGTACTTGTTGTGGATGATGGTTTTTGCTTCCCGATAGGGCAATGGGTGGCTGTATTGTTCCATTTTACTGCCACTTCTTGATAGAGCATCTGCTTTCTCATTACCAGCGATTCCACAATGGGCAGGTAACCACTGAAGGGCAATGGTTGATGACCTTTGGATGATGTTAAGCTCAGATCTGATCTCATTCATCATGTTATCATTTCTGGTGTTTTGTATTGATTCAAGTAATGATCTGCAGTCAGTGAAGATTACTATCTTGGCTTGTGGCTGCTGTTCAGGTCTGGTGAGGATCTTCAGGGCTTGCAGTAGTGCCATAGCTTCTGCCCTAAAATTGGAGGAGATCTTTCCAGTTGGGAAGGCCTTTCGGATGATCTTTCCATTTAGGAATCTTATAAAAATGCCACCTCCACCGTTCTTTACTGCCCCCTCAGCAGATCCATCTGTGTATGCATGTGTCCACTCCTTCGAGTTGTACTTTTCTTCAATCATTTCTTGAGCCAAAGTTTTTAGTTGTTGAGGGGTCAGGTGGCCTTTCTTTTTTATTTCAGGGACTTCTGTGATGATAGATATATTTCCATGGCAGTCGTCTGGCTCCTCGTAATCAATTAACATTTCAATCTCAGTAGATCGATTTGGGAGGAGGTCTTCATGGCATCGATGCAGATGTTTGGAGATGTTTAGGAAGCTGGTTCTTTTCAGCCTGTTCTTTGTCACACTATGGAGTTTGGCATGCATTGGATGACTTGGCATTCGTAGAAGCTTCTCACTGTGAGTGAATACCTTTTCCTCACGTCTGTCATCAAGAGAGCGGATGTTGGTGTATCGCTCCATTGCCTGGATTGGAGAAGTCTTCATCCCTCCAGTGATTAGTCTAAGGCCTGAATTTTGCACTTTCCCTAGACATTCTGTGTTTGTTTTAGATGCTGTGGCCCAGGCTGACATGCCATATTCAAGTACAGGTCTGACTGTGCCTGTATAGACTTTTTTTAAGTATGTTGGTATTTGCCCCCCAACTTGTGCCAGCCAGTTTCTTCATAATAGAGAGCTTTCTTATTGCTCTCTGTTCTACTGCTTTTATGTGCGGCTTCCAGGTGAGTCTCTTATCCAACTTGACTCCTAGGTATGTTGGGTTTTCCTCGATTGGAAGTTCACTTCCATTTAGCTGCAGTTTGATCGTTTCTCGGCAATTTGACAGAGAGAAGCAGGTTGCTACTGTCTTGGAGAGGTTTATCTGTACTCCCCAATCTGATGCCCTTCTTCTTCTTCTTGCGATCGCATCTTTGATGATTACACCGTCAGATGAGTTCTGATGCCCATTTATCGATGGTATTTAGTGCTGCTTGCATCCTGAACTTCGCAGTAGGCAAATGTTCAGCAGCACACCAGGCAGCAAAATCGTCAGCATGAAGAGCCCTGGAGATATGCCCGGACAGTTTCTCTGCAATATCATTTATATATATGATAAAAAGTGTGGGGGAGATAACTCCTCCTTGTGGCACACCCTGTTGTAGAGTGACGCGATGGCTCAGTTTCCCGTCAAGTTTTACTCTTGCTGTGCGGTATCGAAGAAAGTTCCGTATCCAGTTGAACATTCTCCCTTCAATTTTGCTGTTGAGCATCTTAAGGAGGAGTCCTTCTTTCCATACCTTATCAAAGGCTTTTGTCAAGTGGTACATAAACAATAAATTGTACAAAAAAATTTCACATTTAACCTTTTGAACCTGAGGTCCCAAAATTTCGGTCCGTGCGTAAAAAATCCTCTCCCCGAGACCGTAATCTTGGTCTGACACACCTAGCTTAGCAAAATGGGGTGGGAATGGAAATGTGTAAAAAATAATGACGTCAGGAAGTACACATGTCTTGTGGAATATTACTCTAAAATGGCGGCGCCCACGAAGTGATAATATTTTGCAATTTTTTAATTGTTTTCACAATGAAAAGGCGTGTTGAAAATCCAGGAAATAGCCATTCTAAAAAGCTAACAACGGAACAAGCTGTTGAACTTGTGCTCAATGATTCGGAGGATGATGAATATAGATTTAGATGGTGATTATTCTGAAATCGAAATTGAATCGAGTGACGGAACTTGTGAATCAGGTTATGATCAAGCTAGTTCTAACCCTGTGGTGCAGGGGCGTGGAAAGGGGCGTATCCCACATAATGTATCAAGTAAATTTGATACAGGTTGGTCTCACAACTGTGGATGTTCAATTTCCACAACTTTGTATTGGCTACAATACATTCATGGGTGGCTGCGATGTTTACGACCAAGTTTGTCGTCTCAATAAAACGCACCGGCATTGTCGCTGGCCTCGACGGCTCATAGTGAAATTTTTTGCTCAGGAGCCCAGGGGAATGAAGTTTTATGGGCTGGGTGGCCAGGGTTCTAAGGGTTAAACTTTAACTATGGGTGTTATTAATTACTTTCATAAATTTCTTAGATGTATTTGTTGTCATTGTATTACATCACATTTCATTACACTAGACATTAGACGTAGCTATCAGACATACTAGTCAAGAATAAGTCTGAGTGAGATCTTAGGGTGGTAGCAGAAAGGTTCCCTGAAAACACCCTTCATCAATAGTATACTCAGGGGCCTTCACAGCTTGACCTCACTCAGTTACACTATAAATATAACATCAACAATCCATAACATCGAAATCCACCACACTTATGACCATCCCTCTCTTCTCCAGCTCTTCCTTCCAGACTTGCAGGTTGGATTGGAGATGTGCCTCTGATTTAGCAATCCCAAGCCTGGCTGAAAAAGGAGGAGGGTGGCCTGCATGGAGGCCGTAAGGAGGCAGCCCCTCCACCATGCAAAGGCACAACAGGGCAATCACCTGTTTGCTTTAAACTTTTGATTACGAGAACTACAAGAGAGAAAACCGGACTGATTCTAAAGGCGATGAACTGGAACGGACAACAGACTACGACTTATGGAACTTGGAACACTTACTTACTTAGTCGTTCCCCTTCTACCGTGAGGTGTAGAGGTTTGGAAGAGAGAGCGCCAGACTATTCTATCAGCTGTCTTCCTCCTGGCCTGGTTCCATTCTAGTCCTCGGTCCTTCAAAGATTGTCTAATGTTGTCCTCCCAGCGGACTCTGGGTCGTCCTCGGGGTCTGGATCCTTGGCTCTTTGTTTCCCATGCTTGTCGTGGTAGCCGATCTTCTCCCATTCTGCAGACATGGCCAAACCATCTTAGTTGGGACTGTTCTACTTGGGTCTGTAGGGGGTGGCATTTTAGGCCTTGACGTATCGTCTGACACAAAATACACATGAAGAAAACTTGGAACACAAGAAGTATAAATGGGAAAGAAGAGGAGCTGGTGGAAGAGATGAGGAAAGCAAAACTAGAAATCCTGGCTATAACGGAAACAAAGAAAAAAGGACAAGGAGTCATTGATCTCGATGGCAACACGCTGCTCTACAGTGGTGTACCCACATCTGAAAGAGCTAAAGGGAGCGTGGGTTGCAATTGTGGCCAAAAACCAAAAAGATAGTATCAAGGGAAGTAGCTAGACAATGAAATAAAAGAACATCCAAAAAATAAAACATTCAGTAACACAAGGCTGTTATCCTCTGACCTCTCCTCTTTGAACAGCAAAAATATGAGAGATACTTATGGGTGTGAGTGGACTAACTGTGGGATACTCTGATAACATATCAATCACACCAGATAAGCAGACAGAAGTTTTAATAGTAGAAAATAAAATAGACCTCCAGCTTCTACTAAAAATGGTTATCACCAAAAGTACTACCAATGGTTTACAACTGAACAGCAAGAAGACATAAATATTGCTATAGTGAAAAAGAAATCATTCCAGAATGAAACACATTTGTAAGAGAGAAAGCATTAAGACAGGTGAAACAGTTTATCTTGTATCTATCATATCAGGTGGCAGATGACTAATTGAAATTAAGGCAAGAGCTGCAAAGGTAAACTCAGCTTTCTACAGCACAAAAAGCATTCTTATCACAAAAATTATCATTGGAAGTGAGGATTATAATGCTAAATACACTTTATATGTGAGATTTAGACAATAAGCAAACAAACTGAAAGAAGATTGTACATAACAGCAATGTGATTCCTAAGAAAGATGCAACGGTAGGAGTGCCTTTGACAGCCAGAAAATCAAATGACAAAGGTCTCAGAGAAACAAAAGAAAGTCATCAATTAATCAAAGCACAGAAAACACTTTGGAGCAACTGTACACCAGTAATGACTTCAAAACTTGTTTGTGAGACCATCTGTGCTACTGCATTTAGACTTTTGCCATATAAAGCTCTATTGCTGTCCAAAATTCATCCTTGAGTACTTAATTCTTAAATATGCCACTGAAATGAAGGCTTTCACCTGATCTATATAAACTCATATCGCATGTTGCATCATGTTCTTGGGCATTTATGGAGGTGTGTTATGACTTATAAAAGGGAACACTTCCTGAAACCAACCTGTAAACTGCTTAACTGAAGTTCTATTATGAGTCTACCATTCTAAAATATGCTGGGACAAATTTTCCTGAATGACTCAAAGATTGAAATGCCTCTGTAAATTTTACAGTACTTTTGCTTTCTCCCGGATTGATCTGGAATCCCCAGGGTAATAGAGGCAGATATAGACCCACACATAATACACATGAAGAAAACTAGAAACAAAGATGAAAATGATGAGAAAGACAAAAGGATCTGGAGCTGATGCTCGGGACAGGACTTGGCATGAGTTTGGTGAAGGCCTATGCTCCTTGGGGAATTGAAGAGTGGTAAATGAATATATTAAGATCACCCTCTAAACAAATATCTTCAAATGGTGTCTAGGTTTAAAACTGTCTACAGTAAAATCAACTTTGCCAATGAATGTGACAGTCTTCCTTTTCATCTTCAGTGCAAACAATCCACACAATCATTTTAAATCATCAAAACTACTGCAGAATACAGAAAAAGAATGTCAGAATTTAAAGTGGAAATGTCACTCCCTCTTGAGTTGTCAGTCTGGATCAGAATAAGAAGACGGATGTTCATTCAGAAGGTAGTCAAGTGAAAATCAGTCACTTGTGCGAGTTATACAGATATGTAAAGGAACGTAACTGAAAGGAGCAAACATTGGTAACAAATGTCAGTTATAGCGACAGATTCATTAAATTAATGTATGAAAACTTTCAACAAAGTGTAAGTTCCGGGTCTGTCCCTAAGTCAGTAGTTGGCTCCAGAATGGGAATCGTAAATTCTGAGTAGGCCTACCTGATAAAGATATGTTCTGAGCTGATAAGGATAGGCTGGTCAGAGCTGGTTCTGTATTTAGTTGAATCGCGAATGCGTGCTTCGTTCGTTTATAATCTTCAAATGAGGGTCAAACGTTATATGGACTCATTATGTGTTGAATGTCCAAGAAGACATTGGTTCCTTTCGGAGCTCATTATTAATTATATATCTTCTTATCGGAAGAGTTCTTCACTACAATAATAATCAATATGTCAATGCAACAAACAGCCGTAACGTATCGATTAAGTCTTCAACTTGGAATCCATGATTTATTAAACAGTTCACACACGAAGACGTTTCACGTAGGTATAACATTCACATACAGTTCATTAGAATTTACTTGCATATATATTCTTATCCATCCGTGTCATAATGAATTCATGTCAGCAGAACATCATGGCTATATACATGTGCTGCTGGGATTCAGACAGCCAGAAGTGAGCGCATGAGTCTTGACGAAAATAATCAAATTACTTATTAAAATATCCTTCCGTAACACAGGTTAATCACTAACCTTATGAATTCACTTGTATATACTATTATCTGGACTGACCCTGAGTCCTGGTATCACTTTACATAAATATGGCTATTAGCAAAGCCTATCAACCTTGGAAGGAGGTAAAAACACGACTTCACGGCTTGACGGACAACGTAACAAGGGTCCAGTAACTAAGTCATGAAGCGTGACCTTATCGACGCTAACACGTCATAATTTGACCGTGTATTTCGCGTTCACTAATCCGTGAAGTATAAAAATCAATTTATATTAATTCTATTGACCCCAAAAATGCGCACTGCCAATTCTAGCAGACGATATCAATAAAACTACCGTAACAATTCCCTGCCCGCCGGGGAAAAAAAATCTATTAGATAGATTTTTTTGAACTATCTTACTCAAACATATGAAAAATTTAACAAAAACCCGACATATGGCCTATGATGTTCTGTCTAGAACAGTGTTGTGGTCATGTCGATAATATATCAGTCATATAACATTATTAAATTAAACAAAGGGGTGTCAACTGTCACTAAATAATTATCTACTGAACTTAAAGACTGTTGTGAGTGAATAATGAAATGTTATGTAAAGAAAATTATTCTAACTAATTAAAATAATTAATCATAGTAAGTATGTAGGGTATTAATTAATTAACATCTAATTAAAGAAACTGAGAGATAGTGTCATAACAAAAGATATGAGAAGTAAGGACAAGTAAAGTAAAGAAAAAGATAAAGTATAAATTAATTTAGTTATGTGTGTTTAAACTTAATTATGTATGTCAAGTAATTACTAAATAATTAACTTAATGACTTAATAAAAGAAAAAATATTCATACATTTCATGTGAACATCTTAACTAAATGCATATAACAGCTATCACATTCATCAATAAAATATTTAGAGTATTCACTTGTGTGATATTATTTTGTTTTTTTTCATATTTTCTTTCTTTTGACACATTTTCTTCTTTTTTTTTTTTATTTATCACACTTCAATTTTATTATATTCTTTATTAATTTAATAACTATTAAACTTAATAATGTCGGATGTGACGATCCAGCCGTCGTTATGTCCTTTGAGAGTTTATGGAAAGTTCCATTGGAGAAAAAATTTCATACTGTTCAAATATGTTATGTTCTTGAATGGATTTAAACTTTTGCAGCATGGATTCAGATACTTTTCCCGACTATCTTGTAATGAGTTGTAACACAATTGGACACTAACCAAAGTCCAAACGTCTCCATACAGATGCCAGTAATTATGGTATCGGAGCTTGTTTGCTTCAATATCACGACGATATACTTCATCCGACGATGTACATCTCAAGAAAACTGAAGTTACCTGAAACAAAATATTCCACTGTGGACAAGGAGTTGCTGGCAGTTGTGTGGGCAATTACTAAACTCGAAAAATTTTTGTTGGGAGCACCTTTCGTGATCCAATCGGATCAGAAGGCGGTGGCATCGTTACGTCGCTCTAACCACAAAAGCCCCAAACTTGCCAGATTTTCGATTTATTGCAACCTTATGACTTTGTCATCGAAGCCATACCGGGACAAGAAAACATATTAGCGGATGCACTTTCGAGACACCATACTGAAGTCGAATAGTAACTGTCCACAAGTTAAAAAAATGAAAGACTGAACAAGATTGACTCTGGACCTATCACTTATTCCTGCGACGAAAATGATATGAACCACCTCCATACGGAAAAACACTTCGAATAATTTGCAGGGAATCAATCAAGAAGTACAATCTCCGAAAGACATTGTTTGTGAGTGCATGAGTCTTGACGAACATAATCAAATTACTTATTAAAATATCCTTCCGTAACGCAGGTTAATCACTAACCTTATGAATTCACTTGTATATACTATTATCTGGACTGACCCTGAGTCCTGGTATCACTTTACATAAATATGGCTATTAGCAAAGCCTATCAACCTTGGAAGGAGGTAAAAACACGACTTCACGGCTTGACGGACAACGTAACAAGGGTCCAGTAACTAAGTAACAAAGCGTGACCTTATCGACACCAACACGTCATAATTTGACCGTGTATTTCGCGTTCACTAATCCGTGAAGTATAAAAATCAATTTATATTAATTCTATTGACCCCAAAAATGCGCACTGCCAATTCTAGCAGACGATATCAATAAAACTACCGTAACACTACCGTGCCTGCCATGTCATCAAGCAGATTCACAAACATACATACGATGTAGACTAATTTATCAAGAGACGGCGCATGAAATATGCAAGAATTAGGCCTATATGCTGAGAGCATGAAAAGCATCGAGCGAACTTTTGATCATACAATCATATTAATAATGAAAAGGTCGTTCAACATAGGCTACACATTTTAGGGGCGTGTTGTGCGATGGGGGAGTAGACATTAGAAGACCAAACGATAGCCTACATAAAATGGATTTTGAGACACGAGTTACACTTACCTGCACATGCTCCTGGAACCGTATCGGTAAAATGGTGGACATGGCTTAATGCCAATGTGCTCATGTACTGACACCAGTCGAAAATAGTGTTTTCTCTGGCGAAAATAGTTAACTTTGTGTTCCTTGATGGCTGACCGTAAATGAGTTATCCTTAAGATGGCTACCACCGGAAGTTAAAAAAAAAAAGGAAAAAAAAAGTAGTGCAAATTTGGAATACACACTGTTGCCAAAAATAAACAACCCACTCTTCAACTCTAATTAATGTTCATAGTTTCAGATTTTTTCCTGTGTTATATACCAAACTTTTGTTATAATTCAATGTTCATGGATATTCGTAGCAAATTGGCTTTGTTATTTTTGGGGACTATATTACTTCCTTGAGATAACATATTCATGTGCATGCACGATATGCGTAGGTGCAATCGACGGGAAAGTTGGTCACATTTTGCGTTGTCTTGTTGACAGCATGTGGGTTGTAACCAACTCATCTCAGGGTATCTATCACTGGCCACCATTTCTGTTATGACAGTTTTGAGGGTGTTGAGTCTGTCACTTCTGACCATAACGCGAATTGATCCATTTTTGAACAATGGAGTAATCAATCAAATAAAACTGCCAACAATGGGTACATCAACGAATGTCAAGACGGTTTAAGTTATATCAATTTATTTGACGGTTGCACAGTTGACTAGACGAACATTTAATTCTGACGACGGACAGTTGACTTTCCACAATACAGCACACAATGTAGGTTTCATATTTAAAATTACAGTTAGTCCATTCCGTAAGATAATCTCTTTGGTAACGTCAGACTAGTTATACAGTATTTATAACATGGCATCCAAGTAAACAAATGAGGCAGTTATATTCAATAGGTCATCTTTCATTATCCTATGACCTTGGCAATGACGGAGATCCTTATTAGGTCTTCGATATCATTTAATGTTCCAATACTACGTATCTCTGCTTTACGTAGTAAGTATTCTTAACGGCCGAATAATGATTCATATAATTAAAATCCCAAGCCAATCCTGGATAATCCTAATTGCAGGAATCCGTCGGATTTAAAATTTACATTATAAGTTCAAGTAGGACTCCATTTTGGAACCAATACGTCATTGGTCCAACTAGACATCTACATGAGGAAAAATTACAATAATATAGATATAATACTTGCATTCTCTTCCCGAGAAATCACCAGTATATAGTTGACCAAGGTCCTCATCTTCTTAACAGACGGACGGTCATAACACGAATAAATATTCCCGCAACACGGGTTTTGAACTCCCAAAGATTCATGAGCCGATCTTGGGATCCTAGCTTCATAATCTGCCTACTTTGTGACTAAATTAGCTACAAAGCTTCACTTTCAGAGACCATCGACTAATCAGTACTTACAATCACTGCTGGCTATTTTTTGACGAGATCATTTTTTGTTTGTTTTTCAATGCCTTTTCAATTCTGTTATCTGATCGGCAGACATGCACACGCTTAGAATTTGAGGGTTGGTTGGGTAAATGTCGCAGGCAACTCAATAGGGGCGGTCCGACAGAGACAATATGGTCCCAGTAATGAGAATAATTCAAGTCCTGATATTCCCAGTGTATTGCCGGTGCCCTAACCGGAGCAAAGAATAGTAGCACTGTAGGCTACCGGACATATCGTTGAAGCGACTGATGAGGGCCGCCCAACACCCACTTCTGTAGAAATGCACAGAAGAAGAAAAACAAAATGCAACATGAGCAGGTCATCCAAAGCAAGAAATTCAACTCAGCCATCGAAAACGGAATGTTCTTTATCAGTTAGGTTTATTGTGTGGTCCAGAGAAAGCCGATAGGAGTCCGGACTGCTAACTCGCTTTTTTTTCCACCTAGGAAAATCTGCAGATTGCACCTGGAATGTTCAAAAATTACTTGAACATGGGAAAACTGCATAGTTAGCAGCAGAGATGAAAGCTGTATATTTGATATCCCGGGACTACGTGAAACAAAGTAGAAGGGGAAAGAAACACTGTATGATGTCCTTAGAACATAAGGTAGACCGCGCATATCACAGTGAAGCTGCTGCTCTAATGCTGCCAAAGAAAGCACCCATTGAATAAGAAGCTGTAGGACCTAGACTAATATCAGCAACATTCAAAACTGCCAGTAAGAAAAATAAAGATGAGCATTATCCAGGGATGTGTCCTCAATTTCTGACAACGGGACCGAAGACGCAGCAAACGAGATGAATGCAGTCAGCGACTCGTAGCTTGACTGCTTGCGTCATGGTCAGCGAACCAGAGCTGACCAAGACCCTACTCCACCTCCAAGTGGTGGTCCTGGAAACAGGCTGCATCACTGCAGTCTGGCCGAGAGTAGGGATCGAAGAGGGAAGGCAAACCCGGTCCCAAAAAATGCCGTGCGGAAGTCAGATGTGTCGGGCCGAAAGGCGCAAATATCGTATCTTCGCTGTAAACGGCGACACAACATGACCAACGTCCTTTTCAGGAGGAACGAAGAAGAAGAAGAATTTCTGACAACGAAAAATCCATGAAAGAATAATTGTACACATAATTTCCAACTATCATAAATAAGAAGAGAAGACAAACATTACAGTTTTAATGGCTGGCCTATGACCTGTTGATAGGAACAGACAGTGGCGGCTGTGAAACAAATCATGCGAAAACAATGAACGAGAATGGAGATATATTCATAAACGTATGAGTTTCAAATCAACTGGCTTTTTAAGGCAGCTTGTAAAATAATACATAACGCAACATGGAAACTATCACATCAGAGGACAGAAAATCTTACCTTACTTACTTACTTAGTCGTTCCCCTTCTACCGTGAGGTAACTATTACCTATAAAACGAATTTGCTTAGTCTTCTGTCTCGTAACAAATTTTCACAAGCTTGCATTCGTTTCATGCTGAATTTTCGGGAAATGACGGAAACGCCTCGCGCATTGCGGCCTTGAAACTACATTGCGCGCCTAATAAAATAACGCGCACTTTTTTCCATTTTTTTATGGAGATGTTTGAGTAATATTTGCCTTTTTTAAAGAATTTTCCCCCATTTATATTAACATATTTCATGCGCAAAACATATCCATCTCATATTTATAAATTTAGCCAGAGAGGCATTATAGCTCATCAAAGATGAAGCTTCTGTGCTTTCTTGCCATTCTCTGCGTGTCGTTGATTTGCTTCTGAAGGAAAATTGAAATGAATTAAATGACCACAGGAGAATTAGTACCTTCGTCAGGACATACAGCAAAAAAAGTGCAGCATAATTATTTCCCGTCATGTTTGACGGGTTATTTACTGTTTTGTCGAAAACCTGCTTTTTCATCTCTCAGTTGCTTGTCTATGGCTTCTTTTAATCTCTCAAGGATGACTCTGTTTAATACCTTTCCTGGCACTGATAGTAACATTATTTATCTATAATTGGTGCACTCTTGTAAATGAACCTTCTTAGGCAACTTGACCAGATAACCTTCCGTCCATTCTGCTGGTATTTCTTCTCTCTCCCAGACTTTGCCAATTAGTTTTTACAGGGCCGGGTTATCCATTAGGCTTAGTAGGCTGAAGCCTGGGGGCCCGTGCATAAGTTTTAAAAAAGTGTTAAAATGCATAGATTTATGTACAAAAAGAAAATGTTTGCACTTTGCAATCGCATTCATAACGTTCTAAAAAGATAACAAAAACAGCGTAAAAGATATAACGCACCCCGACAAAATCATAACGGCGCATCTATTTACAAAAATGATCTTGGTGACAGTATTGGTGATGAACATTAATTTTAAAGCATATATTGGGGAAGAAAATGGGGTTAATTAAGATGAAAATGGAACCAATAAGTCTTCAATTTCCCTTTGCAATGTTTAGAACCCTTGTACACAATGGCCTTCAAGAGATCTCTCCAAATGTATTCATTTGTCTTCGCATCTATAGAGACGAGAAGAAAACGCTGGCTAGAGATTGGACACACACTGAGGGAACCAGTTGACAGTCTTTGTTCTGGAATCCCTAGGGTAAGAAAGGCACAGGAAGACCGAAAAAAAAAACACATGGAGAAGATAACTGAAGACAGGAATGAAAGGATTGAGGAAGATACGGAAAGACCTTGACCTGATGGCATGGGACAGGAGGAATTTGCATGTGTTTTTTGAAGGCTTATACTCCTTGGTGAAGCTGAATAGCAATGATCATGATGATGATTAGGTGCCCTACAGGGGGTGTGTCCTGCTCAGCGCAAGCAGCCGTATATCGTTAAGAACAGAATATTCAAACGTCACAATTCACAACTATAAAATTCTTAGAACATCTCTAATCGTTTGGCTTACGTGCTGCTGTGAAATACGATTTGAGATCAATCTACCAACAAAAGCTAAATTTTTCAGTTACCAAAGAAGACGGCTTCTATTAATTGAATGCGCGGGCTATCCATCTTCTCGTATTGCCTTGTCTAATGGAGACGTTGACAGGCTATTTAGTTGCACGAATACTGTTAAAAATAATCGAAGACACAAATTAAGCACACAAATACAGTTATTGCAATACGAGTGGGTCTTAGGCGGAAAAAGCAATGATACCAGGAATGCACGTTTCTCCTTGAAGTACAATGAGATCATATCGATCTGTGGATCTTCATGTTGCATCGATCTCCCCTGTTATTCTGGATAACCCGCTTCCGTTGTTTTGAGGATGACTCGACGATGACTATCGTGATCATTTTGATGTTCTATTTCAAAATGAGCAACTTCTTGTCTCCTTTCGCTCCTTGTGGAGCATGGAACAACCACTGCAGATCGTCCCCCCTTGCTGGAAGCCTTCATCAAAACATTCATGTGTTCTTGCGCCAGTGGTTTCTATAGCAACGTGAGGCTACTTGCCCCATGTTAAAAAAAAAAAAAAAAAAACAGGTAAAGGTAGTCCCATATCAGAAACTGCAGAAGGCAAGTAAAATGTTGAGACGTCATGAAATTAGGTCCAGTTTTTTTTATGAACTGAGGTAACCAGTTCCCTTTCTCGATGCCTTTGCCTTCCTTTACTCAAGAGCAAGAGACGTGTACCCATTTACAGCTGGCTAGACTGGAGCGTGACGATGTCAGGTTTCGATCACGGAACCGGCTAACTGTGCCGCGAGAGAAAGGCACACTTACTGCTTTGCCAATCGGACGCCCTAGCCACATGTACAAACCCACAACAGTCGACTAATTATTTCTTTACTTCATTGGATATCTTTCCCCCCCCCCCCTCTCCCCCCCCCCCCCCCCCCCCCCCCCCCCCCCCCCCCCCCCCCTTCCCCCCCCCCCCCCCCCCGAACAACGCGACACGATTGGCTGATATATTTTACTGGTACAATTACTTATTTATAGGATTGGAATATTTGTTTGTTTTTTTTTTTTCTTCAAGAAAACCATAGCTGCTGAAGCAGTGTTCCAGCTGTCTATTGCAGCCACAATTTATGTGCTTACAGTGAGCCAGAATTTCGAGCCTAGCTATACAGGCACGAGCTCTCTGCTGCAACAAATCAATAAAAGCAATGTATGATCAGTGCAGTTAGAGATCAGAGCTCCATAATACTTCGTATTGATGTATAATTGAACACTTGACTCTAACATCACTTTTTTTTTCATCGCACTTAATGGTGTAACAGTTGCGCGCATGTGTGTTTATGTGGGCGGAGAAAGAGAGGTAGAGAGAGAGGCATATGCATGAATAAATTATTTGTAATGACCTCTTATATGTGTATTTTGCCTAAGATATATACTATTAGATCAGTCAGTATCCTTTAGCTCCCCAAGCAGCATAAGCCTTCTACACACGCCAAGTCCTCTCTTCACGTGCCATCAGCCCAATGTCTTTCGTTGTCTTCCTAAGCATTTTCATTTCTGTCTCCAGTTCTCTTCTCCGTGTATTTTTCGATCGGCCTCTACCTCCTTTACCCCGTGAATTCCAGAACAAGGACTGCTTGGTAATGCTATCAGCAGGTTTCCTCATTGTGTTCCAGCGTCTCCTCCTTATGTCTCGCTCCACTGGTACTTGTCTGGTTCTTGTCATTAGTTGCACATTGGTGACCTTGTCGAACCATGTCAATCATTCTATTCAACGCAAGCACCCATTCATGAAAGTATGAGTATTAGGGTCAAACCTGGACTGTGGATAAAACATATAGCACCAGGCAAAAACAAAACACTAAGACAATACAAAGAAACCGATTTTCAGACCGAGATGTTGGAACGTACTAACTACATTGACTGAATTATACGAAAACGCGAAAGATATCAATCATGCCAGGCAGACAGCTGTAATTAACTGTGAACTTAAAAGATTTCAGGTGGATATAACTGCACTTCACGAAACGCTGCTGGCAGACTCTGGAACAGTGATCGAAAAAGACTACACTTGTTATTGGCAAGGGGAAGGTGTGACGTACGTCTAGTTTGACAAGTGAATTCTCCCTGATATGATGGATGATTTAAAGGAACTTTTAGCTTTTCATAACATTAGAACCCCTGAACATTTGTTGTAACTTCTTGTTTGCCAGAACTCATTCCACCGGGACTCATTTAGTAGGCGGCACGAGATCAAAGAGTCAGACTGAGGGATTTCAGGGGAGACTATCGGCGCTATCAAAGACAGTAGTGGTCCCTGCTACGAGACGCAGTTGCTTGCCGCTATTTTCGCGTCTCGGTGTCAATCGAGGAACCGAGCGAACGGGGGAAAGCGAAACGGGCAGCAGCGAGCGGATACGAAGACCAGGGGGCGGCTTCTTCTCTTGATTTGGCGGTCAGATCCCCAAAAGTTCGTGAGATTAAATAAGTTGTCAAGTTTATCATGTCCCACTCAACTTACATTCCATTTTAGCTAAATAGACCATGAAGAACTAGACACGTTATCTCTCGCTGGCCAGACCTTTACAGAAGCACTAGCTTTATTGAAATCTTGTTATAGATTGTCCCCTGGATTATATATATATATTTGCAGTGATTTCTATTCTGTGCAGAGCGGTAATATATATTGTGTAAAGTGATCAGTGGTCTAGTTCAGTCATTCTGTTTCAATGGAGTTTGTGTTAATTTAAATCTATTAAATTAAACCATCTCAATAGTTCCAGTTGTAAATATAATGATCTATCTATTATATTATTTCAAAAGATAATAGATGCTTAAATTAACTTTTAAAGTCGCGAAGGAATTTATAATTAATAAATTCAGTTAAGTCCTAGTTTTATAGATGTGTTTTAACCACTAGAATTCGCGCAGTGTTTATTAAATACATAATTAAATACTCGAGTTTATTATAGGCTTAACGGGAAATTTATCGCGCTTGATTTTTCGGTATGTTACATGTCTTTTTTCTTTCACACAGAGTGATCGTACCTGCGGTCCCAGCTAAATAAAGAAAGAAATAAAGAAATCATCCTATAAACTTCCAGTCATATTGAAGAAACATTTCTTTTAAAATATAATCTTGTGGCGTCCTTGCGACCTAGCTGTCAGAATTAAAAACACCCTTACAAACCTGTAAGATAAACTGGAAAGGTACTCATTAGCGATATCATATTTACTTGAGAGAGTACATAAGGATTTCTAGTTTTGCTTTCCTCATCTCTTCCATCAGCTCCTCTTCTTTCCCATTTATGTGTGTTCCATGTTCCAATATGTTCCGTCCTTGTCGTACCTAGCTGTCAGTTCGTCGCCTTTAAAATCAGTCCGGTTTTCTCTCTTATATTGCTTGTAATCATAGTTTTAGACAAACAGGTGATTGGCCTGTTGTGCCTTTGCATGGTGGAGGGGCTGCCTCCTTACGGCCTCCATGCAGGCCGCCCTCCTCCTTTTTCATCCGGGCTTGGGAATAGTCCCAGTCCATAAGAGTCATGGGCAATGACTTTCCAAACCTCAGAAAGAATCTGAGGAAAGTAACAAGAAGAGACATGGTCCGCAACCAGACGATACGTCAAGGCCTAAAATCCCACCCGCTGCAGACCCAAATAGAACAGTCCCAACTAAGATGGTTTGGCCATGTCTGCAGAATGGGAGAAGATCGGCTACCACGACAAGCATGGGAAACAAAGAGCCAGGGATCCAGACCTCCAGGACGACCCAGAGGACAACATTAGACAATCTTTGAAGGACCGAGGACTAGAATGGAACCAGGCCAGGAAGAAGACAGCTGATAGAATAGTCTGGCGCTCTCTCTTCCAAACCTCTACACCTCACGGTAGAAGAGGAACGACTAAGTAAGTAAGTAAGTAGAGTACATATTTTCCTGACTGTGAATGAGCCTAGTTTTTTTCTCAATTGGATTTAATAAAGCTATCATCACGCATTGAAGGAATTTTACCATAGCGGAGGATTAAAAGAGACCACTTCATTTTCACCCCTGTGCCGAACTGTGTTAGTACCATCCCATAGACTCCTTTTATATATATAATAAAAACACGAGAACTCTTAGTCTTCAAGTCTTGCGATAAGTGAGAATATTTGTTACCAACAAACCCTCGCAAACATCTGGGGCGGGACATCGAAGGACTAGACAGTTCATATGACAAAAGATTACTTGCTGTTTTTATATACTTTTTATGGATCGTCTGAGGCTGCATTCGGTAAGTGTGTGAGTATATGAGTGTGGATCCTCACGCGTGTGTATGAATGACAGGAAATTTAATCGTTTTCTTTTGTAAACCTGTTGTTAACTTTCTTGCCTAGTAATATAATTTTTCTGTATTCCCTGCATTGTTCCTTTAAGGGGGAGTTGCTAATTGGTTAACTCTGTTTAAAAACCCCCTCCTTTCCATTTGCTTAGTAAAGGGAAGAACAGCTGGGAAGAACAGGTTTTTTCTATAACGTTGTAACACCTCTTTCAGAGCAATTAACTTCACTGTTAGGTTAACGTACCTATGTTCCTGATATTATCTATCTTTGGACTGGGTTTATCTTTGTCTAATAAGCGGGAAGGGCTTAGTCGATACCAATCTTCTTCACCCCTTCCGAACTTGTTATTTGCATTTGTGTACTTATGATAATTTATGTAATATCTGATATTTTTAGTGATTGATGTTTAAAGTGAATAAAATCACATAAACTCATTTAGTTCTGTGTGTTGGATATACCCAAAGCCCAACTTTTCCCCTTATTCGTTTAATATAGTTTGTATCTACATCGTCTGTGTGTGTGAAAAACACCAAATCGGTGTGCGCGCTGATGCGAGTCTGGAAAACTGGCAAATAATTGTTTGACCAGGAGAGTGAAAGAGAAGATTGAGAGAGACGAATTGTCGTAAATAAGTCTGTCTTTACTCTCCTCCAGCACGCTATGAAGCAACTATTTAATATCTACATTTTCTATCACTGAGCTTTCCATCATCATTTTCCACTCTAAACCGGACCACTATTTCTACGACTCTTTTCTCTCAAAATAAATTTACGACAGAAGGCCTTAATAAACCATTGAACATGGAGTAGGCTTTGCGGTCAAATAATAGCTAACAAAAATTGCTGAACCGGGTGTGTACAGATCAGAACGCCTGTTAAAGCTTCTTCTGCAAACTTTCTCTGGAACAAACACACTCATCAGTGTGCATGCTCTAAATTTATACTCTACATCAGAATCTAAAGGCGAGTTCTTCGAGAATCTGGCAGCTGCAGTCATCAAAAGTACCATAGCGAGGAGCAGCTTGTTCTCCTCGGTGACTTCATTGCTAGAGTGGGTGCTGATAAGGATTCATGGCCCTCATGTCTATGTAGATTTGGAATGGGCAAGATAAATGAAAATGAACAGCGGCTCTTGGAGTTCAATGTCCATCATGACCTCTGTTAGGCCATCTCTTACTTTCAGACACAATTCCAACATATAATGTCATGGAGACACCCACTGTCCAATTACTGGCACCAGCTGGATCTGATTCTCGTCAGACGGTCACTTCTCAAGTATTTGCTCTTCACGCGATCATACCATCATGCAGACTGTGAAACAGATCACTCATTGGTTTACTGCAAAATCAGAGTCCAACCAAGAAAGTTCCATCATATCAGACATGAAAGGAAACCACGCATCGATACCAGAAAGATATAAAACCCTGTGATGATAACACAGTTTAGCAACACTTTCGAAGAAGTACTCAATATCCCAAAAACACGGCGATACTTTAACAGAGAACTAATAGCACCAGCGGAACACTATTCATAGTAATGCACATGTTACCTCTGAGCCGACCCAGCTGCAATGGGTACCTCCGAAATCGGCGAATATTTGCCTGAATGGCGAGGGACACCTGTCTCCGTACAAGAAATAAAGGGATACTCACGTAAAATCAATGTCAGGTTAGACATAAAAATAATAACCTGAGATTTCGCCTCGAGTATTAGCGGGCGAACGCAACAAAAAAAAAAAAAAAAAAAAAAACATGTTACCTTTGGGAGGAAGACAGCGAAATGAAACAACTGGTTTAAGGCTTCATAAGATGTGATGACATCTGTTATCGAAGAAAAACACTGCTCTGATTGAATAAAAGTATTCACCAATTTTTTAAATTCTAAATCGGACTTGTATAAAATGGATAGATGTATAGGGTAACATGACGCAAGACGCGGCTCATGGTTGGAATGAGATTTATCTTGAGTCGTAAATGTCATTGTTCGTTTCGTATGGAATCGATAAAAATGTTTGTATGATTAGTAACACTGGTCCTAATTATTTAAATTGATAGACTTACGCCTCAGTATTAGTAATAACACATTTTAAAAAAATGAGATAATAGAAGAGATTATCAAAGACAGACTTTGCTTCGGTCTCACGTCATTCATATTTTATTATGTTTTTGACAAGTATTTATCACATATTGCTTTTCAGCTGGTGCGTTGTTGTGTCTTGCGACATTCGTTCAATACCATTATTACAGCACCTATCAATACCTGGCTTTTTTTTTTTTTTAAGATGGGTGAAATGTTTCAATATTTTCTTTTTTCGTATAAGGACAACTGGCTTATATGTAGGATGTAGGTTAACATCTCTTTATATATATTTTCTTGGCAATAGTTTTACTTTAATAGAATTGCGTCGAAGGGGTCTCCTAGTCGTTGAAAATAATCTAAGGGGTTCCGCTGGTTGTGGGAAATTATTTGATGGGTTTTGGCTTGGTAAAAAGGTTGAGAAACACTACCCTCGCTAGAGCATCTATATACTCTCAACCCTATTCTGTTGTGCTGAAGGTAAATGATAATGACTGTAGCTGGGAAATAATGCGGTAGCTAAACCAGTGCTTCTTAAACTGGTGAAAGGTTCACCCAAGGGTAAATATAATTATTTTGAGGGTGAATGAAACTAGAGAGGTGAATGATTTAATTTACTCAGATAGTTATACTTATAGATAGATAGATAGATAGATAGATAGATAGATAGATAGATAGATAGATAGATAGATAGATAGATAGATAGATAGATAGATAGATAGATAGATAGATAGATAGATAGATAGATAGATAGGTAGGTAGGTAGGTAGGTAGGTAGGTAGGTAGGTAGAGGTAGGTAGATAGATAGATAGATAGATAGATAGATAGATAGATAGATAGATAGATAGATAGATAGATAGATAGATAGATAGATAGATAGATAGATAGATAGATAGATAGATAGATAGATAGATAGATAGGGCCTATCTACCTAGCATGTGAAGACTGGATTTGGCGGACTATGCGGACGAAGCCACCAGCTGGCTCAACAGATATGAAGGCAACAACCAGCAGCGCGGAGCGGAACGTAAAGAGTACGGCGAGACATCTAGAACGCCCTGGTCATCCACTGCATCCTGTGTTGTATCCAGTCGTCTCGATAATATCTTGCCAGTGGACCAGATAATTCAGGACGAGAGAGTGTGGATGACGATTAGCGCAACTCTTCCTCACTTAAATCCAATTACAGCGCAAGTCACAGCTTCAGACAGAAACATAGAGACACTACACTCAAAGACCTGTGGCGATGGGGGAGTGGCGAACCAGAAAGTGGGGATACACTCAAGCTGCAGCCACAATCCTGCACACAGGTGGCTCAGGCCATAGGGTCGTTTCTCGCTGGAACTTTGAAGCAGCGGCGAGATCCGGCAGCCCCCTGAGCGACTGAGCAGCCCTCTTTAGGATCACTCTGCTCACCTCCATGGCATGAGGAAGGGCTAGAAAAGGTGCCCTGAACATAGCCAGCTTCAACCCACTCTGACCAGCTTGACGCGGCTGGAGGGTATCCCAATCATGCGTTCGAACAAAAAATAAGAAAAAAAAAATGAAGGTGCTTACCTTCGGCACGTGGAACGTGTGAACATTACTCGACAATACCCTGACCGACAGACCTGAAAGACGTACTGCACTTGTTGCCAAAGAACTGGCGCGCTATAATGTCGATATAACAGCCCTAAGTGAGACGCGACTACCAGAAGAAGGTCACATTACTGAAATTGGAGGTGGCTACACATTTTTTTGGAATGGGCGGGACAGCAAGGAACGGCATGAGGCTGGCGTTGGATTCGCCATTAAATCTCATATCGTACGTAAACTTGTCAAATCTCCCAAGGGCATTAACGATCGCCTAATGACCCTTCATGTCCCACTAGGAAGCAACAGAAGTGCCACACTGATCAGTGCATATGCCCCAACAATGACAAACCCCGAGGAAACAAAATAAAAGCTCTATGACGAACTTATCTCTATTATCTCATCAGTTCCTAAATCTGAGAAACTTATTATTCTCGGCGACTTCAATGCCAGAGTAGGCACTGACCACAACACCTGGGATGGAATACTTGGAAAACATGGCATAGGCAAATGTAATAGTAATGGGCTCCTATTACTCAGCCTGTGTGCTACACTTGTTTTGTCCATCACGAACACCATGTTTCGCCTACCCACTCGAAATAAAACAACATGGATGCATCCCCACTCCAAACAGTGGCATCTCATTGATTATGTCGTCACGAGAAGGAACGATAGACGTGACGTGAGAGTGACCAAGGCCATGTGTGGTGCCGAATGCTGGACCGACCACATGCTGATTGTTTCAAAGCTCAACCTTAACATACAGCCCAATCGGAGACACCAGAGTCAGAAACCCATGAAGAGGCTCAACGTCACAAAACTTAAAAGCGACGCAACCGTAGAGAGCTTTTCAAGGGACTTGGACAGCCGTCTGAGGGGCGTTGAGCTCGGTCAAACCGCCATAGAGGAAAAATGGGCCACTCTGAAGAACATTGTGTACTCTGCAGCCTCTGAGAGCCTGGGATATACAACACGCAAGAACCCTGACTGGTTTGATGAGAATGACGAAAATATTAAAACACTGCTGGCTGAAAAATATCGCTTGCACAGAAACTATCAAAGCAACCCTTCCTCAACATCTAAAAAGGCAGCCTTTACCAATATACGCAGAGTTGTCCAGAATAAGCTCAGGAAGATGCATGATGCATGGCTCGGCAATAAAGCAGACGAGATACAGAGATACGCAGACAGAAATAACTCAAAGCGCTTTTATGATGCCATGAAAGCAATTTATGGCCCTCAATCGAATCAATCATCACCGGTCCTAAATGCTGATGGCATGGCATTGCTCACTGATAAAACGCAGATTTTGGAACACTGGGCAGAACACTTCAATGCCATCTTAAATTATCCATCAACCGTCAACGACCAGGCTATTGCAAGCATACCGCAAGTTTCAGTCAATGTCAGACTTGACCTTCCACCCAGCGTGGACGAGGTCAAGAAAGCAAAGATCCTGGATCAGATGCCATTCCTGCTGAGATTTATAAAGCTTGTGGCAGCATGCTGCTGCAAAGATGCCACCATCGTTCACATATACAAGCGAAAGGGAAATCATCAATCATGTGATAACCATAGGGGAATCTCCCTATTATCTATTGCGGGCAAAATCCTGGCTCGAGTCCTGCTCAACCGCTTGACTGTTCATCTCGAATCGCAGGACTTACTCCCAGAGAGTCAGTGTGGTTTCCGAGCAGTCGATATGATATTTGCCGCACGCCAACTTCAGGAGAAATGCCAGGAACAGTACAATGACCTATACACAACATTTATTGACTTGATCAAGGCCTTTGACACTGTCAATAGGGACGGACTATGGAAAATTATGGCGAAATTCGGCCGTCCCAATAAGTTCATCTCAATTGTCCGCCAGTTTCATGAAGGTATGATGGCTCGCGCATTGAATGATGGAGAACCTTCTGAACCCTTTCCCGTCACAAACGGTGTCAAACAGGGATGTGTGCTCGCCCCGACACTATTCAGTATGATATTTGCTGCCATGCTCTCTAACGTTACGCATGGCAGTAGTGACGGCGTACACATCAGATACAGGACAGATGGGAAGCTATTCAATTTGAGACGATTACAGTCCTTTACGAAGGTGAATGAAACAATGATCTCTGACCTCGTCTTTGCGGACGACTGTGCCCTCAACACCTGCACAGAATTGGACATGCAGAGTAATATGAGGAGGCTTTCTGTAGCGTGTGATGACTTTGGTCTTACTATCAATACGAAGAAATCTGAAGTAATGTTGCAACTTGCTCCTGGGAAACCTTACTGCGAACCAAATATCACAGTAAAGAACCAACGTCTCCAAGTGGTGGACAGCTTCACTTATCTTGGCAGTACCCTTACCAAAGATGCGAATATCGACCCCGAGATCAACAACAGAATTGCAAAGGCAAGTGCGGCTTTCGGAAGACTAAGAGTAAATGTCTGGGATCGACAAGGAATTAGTGCCGTCACCAAGATAAAAGTATATCATGCAATAGTGCTCACTACCCTCCTGTATGCCTGTGAAACAGTGTATATGGACAGTGTATAGCAGACATGCCAAGAAGCTTAATCATTTCCACATGAGCTGTCTTCGCAAGATTCTCAGGATCAAGTGGCATGATAGTGTATCTAATTCTGAGGTTCTCAACAGAGCACATATCTCAAGCATCTATACATTGCTGCAGTGGGCCCAAAATAGATGGGCCGGACATGTTGTTCACATGCCCGAAAAACTCCTCCCAAAGCAGTTGATGTACAGCGAACTCTCCATGGGTAAGCGAACAGTAGGGGGACAAAAGAAACGCTTCAAAGACACACTGAAAGCATCACTGAGCAGCTTCAAAATTGATGTCTCCTCCTGGGAGACTATCGCACAGGGTCGCTCTGCCTGGCGGACAAACATTACTCAAGGCGCTCGCATTGCAGAACATAATTTAGCTGATAAGGCAGAAGGCAAGCGTGCTGCAAGAAAGGTCAGAATGCACAGCAACACTAATATCGACTCTAATCATGTGTGCCCCGTATGTGGCAGGGCCTGTAGGGCCAAAATAGGACTAATTAGCCACATGCGATAACGGCACAGATGTGTCACAACTCAAGTCTGAAGCTGTCGCCATCTTCGCTTGCAATGGGCAACTATTATTATTAGGTAGATAGAAAGCTAGATAGATATAGGATAGATAGATAGATAGATAGATAGATAGATAGATAGATAGATAGATAGATAGATAGATAGATAGATAGATAGATAAGTAGATAGACAGATAGATGGACAGATAGAAGGACCGTTAGAATAATACACAGATAGACTAATAGACAGATAGATTTATAGATAGATAGTAGGATAGATACAAAGATATATGGATAGATGCATATATGGCTATATAGATATATAGATGGGTTAGATAAATAAATAGATAGACAGAATGATAGACAGGCAGATCATTAGATAGCTAAATAGAAAGTTAGATAGATAGACAGATATGTGGAAAGATAAATAGATAAGAAGATAGATAGATAGATAGACAGACAGACACAGAGACAGATAGTAGATAGAAAGATAAATAGATAGATAGATAGGTGGATAGACAGCTAGAATAGTACAGATAGATATATAGATAGATAGAATAGTACAGATATAATAGATAGAATAGTACAGATATAATATAGATAGATAGAATAGTATATATATATATATATATATATATATATATATATATATATATATAAATATATATATATATATATATATATATATATATATATATATATATATATATATATATATATATATATATATATATATATATATAGATAGCAATGGGGCTCTGCTCAATGAAAAAACAGCTGTAATGAGAAGGTGGACAGAATATTGTAAAGAATTATATAACTGTAAACTTGACACTGACTTAGGCATATTAAACAACATTAAGTGCGAAAACAGGGAACTCGGAAATGCAGCAATATTACGGGAAGAAGTGGAAGAGGCTATATGTTCGATGAAAGGAGGGAAGTCACCGGGTGTGGATAATATCCCAGCAGAGCTCTTGAAATATGGAGGACCAGATATAGTAAAAATCATGACAACAATTTGCCAGAAGATATGGAGTACAAAAAAATGGCCAAAAGAATGGACGCAGTCATTAGTAATACCGCTTCCAAAGAAAGGAAATCTAAAAATGTGCAAGAACTACAGAACCATTAGCCTTATTAGTCATCCAAGTAAGGTGATGTTAAGGATACTTTTGAACAGAATAAAACAGAAATCAGAAGAAATCTTGTCAGAGGAACAGGCTGGCTTTAGACCAAAAAGAAGTACCTCAGAACAAATCTTCAATATTAGAGTACTTATCGAAAAACATCTCCAACATCAACACGATTTATACCATAACTTCATCGATTTCACAAAAGCCTTCGATCGAGTCTGGCATGAAGGCTTATGGCAAGTAATGAGAAAATTCAATTTTGATACCAACATCATAGATATCATTGAAGCACTATACAAGGACGCAAGCAGTGCTGTTTTTGCAAGCAACGACATTGGAGAATTTTTCAAAACAACTGTAGGAGTTCGGCAGGGATGTATCCTGTCCCCAGTGCTCTTTAATATTTATCTAGAACATATTATGCAGGAGGCTCTCTACGATTATAAATCAACCATATCGATTGGAGGCCGACCTCTGTGCAACCTACGTTTTGCTGATGATATTGATCTGATAGTTGGATCAGAATCAGAACTTCAAGACCTTACCTCTAGACTGGAGAAAGTAACAAGAACGTATGGGATGGAAATTAATATAGAAAAAAGCAAGATATTGGTGAATAGCCATAAGAAACATGTTCCGACCAACATTACGTTAAATGGGCAAACGTTAGAAGAAGTTAACACCTTTAAATATCTCGGGTCCACTATATGTAGTGATGGAAGATCAAGTAAAGAAATCAAGACAAGACTTGAGATGGCCTCAGCTGCCATGACAAAGTTGAATGTGATCTGGAAAAGTAACATCAGTTTTCCTGTGAAGATCAAATTATACAAATCACTTGTATTATCTATTCTCTTGTATGGGTGTGAGAGCTGGACACTCACTGCAGATACGGAGCGAAGGATTCAGGCTTTCGAGCATAAATGTTATAGAAGAATTTTGCGCATTTGCTATAAAGAGCACAAAACAAATGTCTATGTTAGAGAGAAGATAAACACCTATGCAGGCCACCAAGAACCACTTTTGTCAATAGTGAAACATCGAAAGCTTGCCTGGTTTGGGCATGTAACTCGTCATGACTCCCTTTCGAAAACGATCCTTCAGGGGACAGTCGAAGGTAAACGGAGAAGAGGAAGGCAGAGAAAATCCTGGGCTGATAACATCAAAGAATGGGCAGGACACGGTTTTTCCACACTTGTACGCATTGCTGAGGATAGAGAGCAGTGGAGGACCCTGTCTGCTGATGCTTCCACCATGGCACCCCTACGACCCATGACGGGTTACGGGCTGAGATGAGATGATGATATATATATATATATGACTGTGTTACCACGGAAAACCATGTCATCGGTCTTAGAAAAATAATCAAAATAGGAACATGGAACGTCAGAAGCTTATACCAAGGAAAACAGTACATAGTGAAGAACGAGATGGAAAGACTAAACATCGATATCCTGGGCATCTCAGAGCACAGATGGTCGGGCCAGGGACACTTTTCGATTCCATCAGGAGGAACATTCATATACTCAGGCAAAGAGAGAGGAGGTCAGAGCGGCGTAGGCTTCTACCTGTCTAAAAGGACAGCTGCCTCACTATTAGGATATAATCCCATAAATGACCGCATTGTCACAATCAGACTGAAAGGAAAAAGAAAGAACATCACAATTATACAAACATATGCGCCAACAGCAGCTGCTGAAGAACAGGAAATTGAAGATTTTTACAATGAACTGCAAAATGCATTAGAGAAAGCAAATAAGCAAGATATTAGGATAATAATGGGAGATTTTAATGCCAAAGTTGGAAACGAAAGATTAGAACATGAAAAAAGAGTGAAAGGAAGTTATGGATTGGGCCAGAGAAATGAGAGAGGAGAACGCTTGACAACATTCTGCCTAGAAAACAACCTAGTCATCACGAATACTCTTTTTATGCAACACCCTAGAAGACTATATACATGGACGTCACCGGACGGAAAAAGCAAGAACCAAATAGATTATATCTTAATACAACAAAGGTGGCGATCTTGTATCTCATCCATCAAGACGTTCCCAGGAGCAGACTGTGACTCCGACCATGAACTTCTTGCTGCAAACTTCAAGATCAAATTGAAAAAAGTCATTACAAGCGACAAAGTAATACGTTATGACACAAGCGCCATACCAGAAGAGTACAGTGTCGATATTCAGAACAAATTTGACATTCTTATGGCAGTACAGGAGGAAATGACACCAGATGAACTTGCTAATAACATCAGAGATGTATATATTACAAATGCACAGAGGTTAATTCCTAAAAGAAGCATAAAGAGACGAGACTACATCTCAGACGAAACACTGAAGTTGGTGGTAGAGAGAAGAAAAATGAAGTCCAAAAAAGATACAGAAAATCAGGAGTTGTACAAGGAATACACAAAGCAGATTAAAAAACGAGTCAGACAAGACAAACAACAATACATAAACGACACCTGCAGGAAAATAGAGGAAATGCGCGAACAGGGATTGAGTAAGAATATGTTTTCTGAAGTAAGAACATTGAAAAACAGCATTTTTAAATCATCACCTCGAGCAATAAACGACAAGAAAGGCGACACTCTAACAGAACGTAAAGATATTCTGAACAGATGGAAGGAGTACTGTCAAGAAATGTATACGGAAATAAACAAAGCGGCAGATAACAACGTCATGAATGAAGCGGAACGTGAACCAGAACCTACCATAGAGGAAGTCCGGAATGCAATCAAACACTTAAAAAGTGGAAAATCTCCTGGTTGTGATGAAATAACAGCTGAAATGATACAGGCAGGAAGAAAAGGCAGCGCTCGTATATACCATGCATTATGCTGCAAGATCTGGCAAAGCGGAATTTGGCCCAAGGAATGGAAAAGATCAATTTACATACCCTTGCCAAAAAAAAGGGCAACCTGAAACTGTGCACAAACTACAGAACTATAGCTCTTATAAGCCATGCCAGCAAAATACTTTTACAAATCATAATGAAAAGGATGCAACAAAAGCTAGAAACAGAAATAAATGAAGTACAGGCGGGTTTTCGACCAGGTAGAGGCACTAGGGATCATATATTCAACATGAGGATCATCATAGAAAAGTGTAGAGAATTCAACGTTGACCTACATACTTGTTTCATTGATTACACAAAAGCTTTCGATTGTGTACAACATCAGCAGTTATGGGCTATTATGAAAAATATGGGATTTCCAAACCACCTTATACAACTCATCGCACTGCTGTACCAAGAACAACAGGCAGCCGTAAGAATAGAGGGGGAAACATCAGAATGGTTTGAAGTACAGAAAGGAGTAAGACAAGGCTGTACCCTTTCCCCTTACCTGTTTAACATTTATGCCGAGAATATCATGAGAAACGTAAGAGATGACCAAGAACACACAGAGTTTGACTCATTTAACATCGGCGGGTACCAGATCCCGGAAATCAGATATGCTGACGACACAGTCCTCCTATCTGTCATGAAATATTCTAATCCACATATATAAATTATTAGGTAAATATGAAGCCTAACAAATAAAATTAATAAAGAGAAGAGCAATGGTAAAATGACAGTGCTGTCACAAGGAATGTACTCGAAATCCCCCTTGTTTTCTGCTTCGTCTGCAAATTGTAACGCTTTCACGTTGATATAAAAGCTTACTGTATTATTACCCGCCTTCTTCAATGAAACGTGTGCTGCATTTCTAAGAAAAACATTGAGAGACTGCGTAATGACCTAAATTAATCCTAACATTAATTATATTACGTTACCAAAACGAACGAACAGATGGACAAAAGGATAGCGAGAGGGGAGGGCTGAAAATCAGGAACGCATGCAACACGCGACGCGCGATATACAAATGCTGGCATCACGCGTGTAAGTCTACAAGCACTAACTTTTTCAGACGGACAGTGATAAAATACACTACCCTTTCCCAGAGTTAGGTTTATAAATCATAACAAACTCTTATTAGAAAAGACAACATTAGATGGGTTTACGTTTGAACACATAACAGTACCCAGACAGCACATCTTCCAAACAGGTGGTAGAAGAAATTGCATATTTTGAACGCAGCCACGTAGCTCCTTTAAATTAGTATTTTTGGGTTCCTTAGGGCTTGCTGACAAATAATATGTAAAACGTTACGCAAATAGTCCAGGAATTAATAAATTATACCCAAAATAAAATAGTGAGGCTGCCTGACAGCATGAAATCATTTCTGCTCATAAAATTTTTTTTATAACGTGTTTGAAAAAAACCTTACGTTACATAAATAGCCTACCATGTAAACTCCAAATTGATTGGAGCGCAACAAATGAAAGCCTAACCACGATTGGTCAGGCTATAAATACTATCTTGGTTGTTAGGGGAGACGGGAAAAGATAACATTTTTTTCAAACACTTGTCGAAACGTGGCTCATTGGCCAGTCTCGCTGATATACACACTTGGGAGCGTTAGTTCGAAACCACTTGTTTAAAATAGCTTGATAAAGCATCAGTGCGTTGAAGCCAGCATATATTTGGCTCAATAAAAGCCTGGAACATAGGCAGATGGAAGTTTGTGCCAGTTTGTGCCAGAATTCATTGCTAATCAACGTATCTGTGTTATTCGTATGAATTGTGGTAAGCTTGAACCATTTAATATCTTTTAATGAAAATTGAATGTGAATTGTTGATTTATGCCTGTATATATATGTGTAGTTCAGTGGCCAACGTGAGGTAAAGCCTGTAATGCTCCAGCCTGAACAGAGGGTGTCGGAGAGAAGTAAAACGGCATGGAATGGCCAAACAGTACACTGACACCTGGATGATTGACTAGAAAGAAATAATGCTGGAAGTGCAGAGGCGTAGTGACCATTAAGGATGGTAATGCTGGTATAAAGTATTTCAGATGAAGCTGACTGTTGGCCTAACGCTCTGAACGCAATGTTTGTGATGTATTGTGATCAGTGTAAAAAGAAAATATAAATTAGTTATGAAGTAGAAGGTACATCCTTCTTGATTTCAGGGACAGTGGTCTTGATGGTACTGAGCAGCATCTGGTCAGAGATTTGCTGAATCCAGAGTCGGACAGCATACTCCTTGGTCCTTTTAGCTATCAGTGAGGTGTCTCCTGAGCCCAGAGGAGAATTCGAGCAGAGGAGTCCTTTCCTGCCGCCATCACTCAAGATAAGCAGAGTTGGCCAGCTGAGCTCAACATTATGTCCCCTCATCTTGAAATAACTTTATAAAAATACTATTCAGAGGGGAATTTACTTGTCTTAAAATCAGGAACTTTGAACATCTCAAATACTGGTCCCTAAAGACAAACTATTGAAGTCATGATGACAAATACCAACAGAGCTTGAACAAAACAAAACCAGTATTACCTCATTTTACTACTACACAACTGACACACATAGAACATTTGGTAATAATATATGTCACTACAATATTCATATTAAATACATTCTGTACATAACTTGTAATTTAAATTGATTGTGATTCCTGGTTCCCTTGTAGTTGAATCAGGACACATATTCATTCATGCCAGTAATGAATACATATTGTTATTCGAAAGTTTATCAGTGACTCTTTTAAGATATCTTTGTAGAGTGTTATATGTATGTGAGTGTCACAGTGTTGTCAAGAGTAGTGGATTAAATTAAATTGTTTATCTGTCTGTTGTTGTGACTTACACTTCATCATACACATACCCTAGACACATAACGTAGCATCACACTATTCCAGAATAATTCTGACTGAGATAAAGAGATATGTGGTAGCAAGTAAGGTTATCTATAATACACTACTCTTAATAGATATAGATACCTTCACAGCTGATCTCAGTCAGTACACTAAGTTCCCTATAAGTATTTATAACATCCCACTTCACCACATATATTGGGGTCTCGCTCTTGGGATTTTGAATCTTTAACTATTAAAAATATTGGGGGTAATTCACTTCAGGGAATATAAGAATTAAAAGGTATCCTTGGGTGGAATTAAATAAGGTTGAGCTCACGGTGCCTGTGTTGTCCATTAGATATATAGTTAGAAATTGAATTGTTGGGTAGACATTATAAAAATTTACCTGATAGACAATGGCGGACCTGGCCAAATTTCGATCTGCTGCGGTTCAGACTGCAAAAGAGTTAGGATTAGATGGGCAAGTTATGGTTGCCTATGTCACTACGGAATGTGACAAATTTATTGAACGCGAAGAAAGAAGATTAGAAAAAGAGGCCGAAAGAAAGTTAGAGGCTGAGACTAAGAGGTTGCAAGCTGAGGCTGAGACTAAGAGGTTGCAGATTGAGGCTGACAAAGAGGCTAAGAAATTGGAAGCAGAAAGAGAAGACAAAAGATTAGCTGCAGAAAGAGAAGACAGAAAGGAAAGAGGAAATTAGCTGCAGAAAGGGAAGCAGAAGATAAAAGATTACAAAGGGAACATGAGTTACGACTAAGGGAGTTTGAGTTTCAAGGCCATGCTCCTGAAAATGGTGCCAGTCCCTTTGCCTCTGATGCTACGGTTACTCAAGGAGCCTCAACCTCAGCTATGAATTTTCATTTAGATCATTTTGTTGAGAAAGACGATGATATTGAGAGCTATATAAATAGGTATGACTATTAGCTACCACGTATGGGTTAGAGAGAGAAAGGTGGAGCTTAAAGTTATCTCAGGGACTTCGTGGGGCAGCTTATGAAGTTTTTGCAAAAATGAGCAGAGGTGATCAGGAAAATTATGACATGCTAAAGCAGGCTCTTTTGTTAAGGTATGAAAAGAATGCAGAATTCTATAGAAAAAAATTTAGGAATGCTAAACTACTGTCAGGTGAAACCTATCACCAGTTCTCTGCACGAATAGAGAAATACTTGGAGAAATGGACTTCTCTGGGGAAAACCCAAGATCTTAAGGAAATGGTCCTTATAGAGCAACTAAGAGAGTCCATGGCTCCAGACCTGAGAAAGTTTCTCATGGAACAAGGTGCAGAGAGGCTGGGTGAGTTGCTAAATGTTGCTGAAAGGTATCAAGCAGCTCAAGCAGAGGTAACAGGTAATAAAAAGAAACAGGTGGATAACTTTAGGGCACCACAGAACTTTAATAAATTTGATCCTAGGGATCAAAATAAAGGTAAGCACCAATTTGATAGGCCACGGTATGAAAATAAAAATAAATTCCCACAATTCGATGAAAGGAAATATGATGAAAGAAAATCTTTCAACCAAGGAAAAAGGTGGTGTAAAAATTGTCAGATGGACAATCATGACACTGACCGTTGCAGAAGGAAACCTGTGTATATGGCAACCCTTCAGGTCAGGTCGACCTCAAGACAGGAGGAGGATATTATGTTAGATACCACTCCAAAGAGATGAGGAAGGCACAGGCTGGGGATAAAACACTCAAGCCTTGTTTCAGAAAATTGTCAACTTGTCATACAACTCCAGGCAAGGGAGATTTTTACATGAAAAACAAGTTGATGTATAGGAAGGCCGAACTAGATCCCATGGTCACGGTGAAATTAAAAAGAACAACAGATCAATCACCCTATTCCCCCCCCATTAAATTCCTCCCCAAAACCCCTTCCTCCAACCCCAACCATAAAACCCA